>JAZKJV010008647.1:0-134752 GCA_037367405.1 Ottelia alismoides | reverse complement strand
TAAACTAAATTTTCACAAATTGGCTTTTTATTTTGCTTCAAGTCAAGTCCAGAAACATATTTCCTTGATTTTTTTAATGAGTTTATAAGGTTATTTTAGTGTTTTCTATAATATGCAATTTTTTGATTTCTATAAAAGATCTTGAAGCAAAAATTGCAAAGAAAGTAAAACAAATCATAAGACACTAATAGTATTTATATGAAAATTCAAAACATAACAAGAAACTTTTAACGAGTTTTTGAATAGAAAATGAAAATATTTTGCAAAACAAAAAGCGAGAAATAAAAACTACACCATAGGAACTTAAACTATTTTTTATGGAATGTTTCGAGCACTTAAGATAATTATTTCATGCAAATATATCACAATATTAAATTAGGAACAAAGGACTTAATTGCAATTATTTAACATCTATGTATCATCAATCACATAACTAAATAGAAATGTGGGGAGCACTATGCAAAAATCCTAGACCGTAAACGAGCGATACACGTGAAACAAGCAGCAAAGGGGTAGAATTACAATTTATTCAAAATAATTTCACTTTTATTGACATACAAAATATTCCATGATACTGTTGTAAAAACACCACAAAAATGCATGGCGAAGCATGTGACTATAGATAAACGGGATTGAAAATGCAAATAAAAAAATTATAGGAACTAAAATGCAAATATGTATAACTGTTATTTGCAAAACCATTAGATAAAAAGGAAATAGAGTAAACTACAGGAGAAAAAATCACAATATACCCAGGGAGTTCGTGTGTGATGCATGTGAGTCTGAAGCGACGTGCATATGTGATTGAGTCTTCCAGATCTGATCCTACATTCTGAATTTGGTAGCAACCATGCCGGCAAGGATCAAATCTAGAGCTCTCCACATCATATTGGATGGTTCAGAACACCGAATGGAGAACACACATGAATATTTCCTTCGATACACTTCAACCATGGATATTTCACTCATATTAGCTCGGATAAACTTTCTGAAGGTTGGTTTTAGTTCCTGGAATGAGTCTGCACTAGGTGATGACGATCAAGTGCTCCAGATCTCTCTAGCGTGAGATCTGGATGTGCTTTGCTTTTCTAGGTAATGTCGAAGCTCTAGAAGTCTCAACTCTTTGTCCAAATGTTCTCCTTGCATTTTCTATGGGTTTATAGAGAAAGCTTGAGGGTTCCTTGACCTTGGCTGACAGTTATTAGCCTGGGAATCAACATGAAAATGGGTGATGATTCTTGTATAATGTGATGGAAGGGGATTGGACCTTAGACCAGGTCTAATAAGAGGTGAATGAAGGGATTTGAGATGGAATGGAGAAGGGGATCGATCTAAGGGCGAAGGTGATCAGATTGGTCATGAATATGATGAGCTGAAGCTCTGATCAAGATGATCAGAGCTAGGATTCACATTCCCTGTTGGGATCGGATATTGGACGAATAAATTGAGAAATCAACAGATTTATGATTACTTGATGATGTGATATGATTGGGTGAACGAACGGTGATGAATCGAAGGGTTCATCTCCTTTGATGCAGCAGCAGAAGGCTGTAGAGGCCCAATGCGGCGGAGGATTCCGGCTACATCCGGAATGCATTGTATACACCTCGAATCAACATCCAGGTGAGAGCTCAAAGGTCTGTTACGATCACGAGCAATAGGTGGCACAATCTGGCATCCACGTGGATTAAATGGACTGGATGGCAATTGGAAGAGGTTTTATAGGTGTGCGAGGGGTTCGAGAATGATCATAGGAAAGCATGCGAACCAAGGTGCTAATCAGAAAGATTTTGATCCGGCGGAGATGCCAAATCCTAAATACGTGCTGAAAGTGGGTTGGAAAGATGGTCCGATCTGGCGAGGGAAAATGGGACAAAATGGGTCAAAACTTGATTATTCGAGCACAAGAGAGGAAGGGGATGTTAACCCATGTCAACAATCTGACCTGGACCAATTAGAAGGCGGTTCGAATAGGACAAAATCACTACGCGACAAAATAGGTAAAATAAATAAAGAATAAATAAAATAAATTAGAAAATGACTTTAAATTTAAAAAATTAAATTAATAATGTTAATAATTTATTTTATGATTTTTAATAAAATTAATAAATTAAATAAATAGGGTGAAGTAAAATAAAACCTTTATTCATAGGTCTAAAATACATACACATACAACAACTTAATTTTTAATAAATTAATTTTACAAATAATTACATAATTTACTAATTATTTAATAAATAATTAAGGATTTTAAATATTATTTTTATTTTATTTAGAAAGTTAATTTTAATTGTATAAATAAATACAAGTATACAATATAGGTACATTATACCAATATAATAATATGTTATTTTATTTTTTATTACTTTCAATTTTTTATTTTTTAAATTTATATAAATAACATAAATAAAATAAAAAATAGATAAAAATATAGTATGTGAACAAATATGCAAGAAAATAATTACATAAAAATATATACATACATATATACATATGTACAAGTATACCAATAGGATCCCAAAACCTATTTTTGCATATTAACTCCGATTTTAGTGAAAACCCGTTATTTGAAAGATAAATTACAAAACAAATTCTGAAAGTGAGTATACCCAAAATCGAAGTTCATATGGCCGATTTATGAGCTTCGAACGTTAGACTTTACGGCTTTTAGATTTTTGAGATGTATTGATATTCATTCACATTTACTTTTAAGTTTGTATTTTTGTACTGATTTGTACAAAAAATTAAATAGAAAATGGAGAAGTTGTATATACATAAGATACATATATAAAGGTGTCCAAACACCAAAACTAACATGATTTATTCCACAATTTTTTGGTATTTTTAATAAATAGTACAAATTATAAATAGTTATGAACTTGAGAATTTCGACTTTATGACTTTTTAAGTTCACTATTTAGTGGTATAATAAATTTTCTCATATTTTGTCAATTAATAGACGGTATTATGAACAACTTTTAAGAATGAAATATTTTATTTGAGGTTGTTTTATTGATGAATAAAATAGGTGAAAATATGTACAAGGTGAAAATAATGAATATGTACATGTGAGAATTGGTTTTCTTGATTTTTATAAGTTATGGTTCCTATCTCCCCCTACTTTATTCCTTATCGACCATTCCAACGGTTTGCCTGGTCTTGAGGTTTGGGTCAATCATTATTTATTTCATAATTACATCCTACTTTATTCTTTTCCTTTTCTTTTCTTCTTTATTCTTTTATTTTTGTATAAAAGAATGATAAGTATGCAATATTAATAAATCGAGGATAAATGATAATTAGTGAATATATATATATATGTGTTTTACCAATTATTTTAGTTAAAATAAAGTAATAAAGATGTTGAATCATGGACTCATCAAGTATGAAAGTAGAAAATGAAGTGAGCGGATCTAACGCTAAAACCTAGGGGACACTAGGCAAACCACACACTCTATAGAGCTGGAGTCCAGTCTACCTCCATCTCCTGCTAACCACTTGCCATCCAATCTCGAGTATATACTTTCTCCTACTCCCCATTCACCTATCAAAAATACGAAGAATATGAAAATCTAAAAAAGATCCAAAAATTTGACAAACTAGGAAATATCATAAAAAATAAAATGAAAAAGACTTAAAAATTTGGACCATACCCTTAGGGAAGCTATCACTAAAGAATTGATTATAGAGCTTTCCTTAATAAAGGCCATAGAATACTTTCTCGGCTTCAAGAGATTTGTGAGAAGTAAATAGATGCCTAAGAGGTCGGGAAATAAGAGAATAAGGACTGAGAGACACCTAGTGTATATGGCCACCTCCATGGTGATGAGAAGAAAGACTATAAGCCATAGAGCAAAGTGTTTGCATAGATTTGAGCGTGAAATCAAAGACACTACGTTTACCATGCTCGGGTTGACGATGATTCATCTACTAACATCCTCCAGACCATCATATTTGATGAGCACAAACTTGGACCAATTAAGAAATCAGGAGTGATCGTTCAGTTGGCTGACTGATCCATCAAACATCCGAGAGGGGTTATTTCAGTCATCATCACTTTCCTAGGTGCTCCACTCAGATTGGAGTTTACAGTCATTAATATCAAACACCAATGTGAGTTCACCCAATCTCCCATAATTTTTAAGAAGTCATTCTTAGCCTTGTCTAAGGCAACTATAGATTGCGAGACTCGGGCTATTGACCTCCCAGCATTGGGTACACACCAACCTCACCTGACCTCGAAGGACATAATTCAACCAAAGGCAACCCAGACAGACTTAGACAAATATACATATATAATAAATACACATAATTATTTAAGTGCACAATTAAAATCAAAAAAATACAATAAAAATAGATAAATGAGTATTTAAATAAAATAAAAATAATAAAAAATATGTAAATAAAACAATAAAATGTAGAATACAAATTAAAAAAATAACCAATATATAGGTATATATAGATATAATATTACATGTAAAAAGTAATACCTAATAAATTAACTCAAAAAATAAATAAAATTCCTAATAAAATATTATATAAAATCATAAACATTTTTGTTTTGAGTTTTATTTTATTAAATCATTTATTTCTTTATTTTAAATTATTTATTTCTTATTTCCTATTATGCCTTCTAGCATCTGATGTGGCCCAATGAGGCCCCAGCCTTGGTTGACCCAGTAGTGAACTAGCCCTCTGGTGGCCTACCCTGTTAGACTCATTGACCCCTCATTTTTCCTCAATTTTTCCCTAACGACCCTTGCACTTTCTTGGAATGATTCCTTCAGCAAACTTGCTCCTCATTCATTGAGCTTTCATGCCATGATCATTCCTCGATCAATGGAGACTTGGTCGTCGAGCAAACCCTAGTCAAAGCCCCCCTGTATATATACTCCTCCTCCACCTCAATTTTGAATTTGATCATATTTTAATATTGAAATCCCCATATTTCATCGTGTTTGAGCTTGATGGTGACAGCAGCATCCTCCCTGGAGCGTTAGGCACGGAGGAAGAGGCTCGGAGCTGGTGATCCGAGCATCACCATAGACCTTCAGGCGGAGCTCCTCCTTGGCTACATGTTCTGCATGTATGGCCTTAGTTCTTTAGATCTTTTTATTCCTAGCATTAATATTAGTGTATTGTAGCTTTTAGTTTCTTTTAATTTGGTCTTTAACTTCGTTAAAAGTTCAAATCGTAAGTCGTAGGAGCTCTTGCTCCGACCATTATTCCACCATTCCTCGATTGTGCTCTGCCTCATCTGACACCTCCATCTTCTTCTCCATCGTCTTTCCTATTCCCCATGCACCTCCATTCACCTTGATCTACTCCAAATCGAGTGATCCGCTCTCCACCTCCAACACTCACCATAGAGAACTACCCCGACCTCCATTCCGCCCATTTACGCACTAATCGCCCAGAGCCCCCCATTTACTTTTGCGTACCTACCCCTGCAAGTTCTAGACTTGGAGGACCTTCTAAGGGTCAAGTATTGCACTGATAGAGGTCTTCCTGGAGATTCACCTTTATCAATTTTCCAAGACCTCACTGATGGGTCTCGCACCCTTCTGAGTTGTCCAATCGATACGGGTCACCTTCAGCCATCTTTTACGCCATTCGAGTGCCACTCTGGTGGCTGAAGTCAACTAGGAGGTCGGATTGAAGTTTACCTACTCGGGTGTTCTTCCCTGTTCTCCCTGATAGCTCACATGTCATCCGATGGTGTCTCTCTTCCAAACGCTACAACCAATGCTGGATGCATGAGCCTTAAACCGTTAGATCAAGCCGTTGGATCTAATCTAGCCCGTCCATCCATGAATTGTCATCAACTTTTTGTGGGCTGACACATGGCAAATGACACTCCTCAGCCATTGGATTACGTGTTAGATGGGAATTTTTTCCTAGTACCCCTCTATTTTGTTTTTTTATTTTCATACATAAACTTTTTTATACATTTCAAATATTTTGTAATATCTGCACTTAGGCCCCCATATTTATTTTAGTTACTATTTGGTCCAGTACACGTCACCTAACGTACGCATACACTTGAGGGGTCTGGATATTTTTGTAGAGGACGCCCTAAGGGTTTTTGTTATTAATTAGTCCAAGGAATATTTATTTCAATGTTATATTTTTCGGAAAAATTATGATCTAGCCATGTAACTTCTTGATATTACAAAAATGCCCCTGCTACAAAGTATTGAATTAAATATTCAGGAACTTTTGCACAAAGACCTTTGGATTTTTGAATTGTATTCTGGAATGCTTGTTATGTTTGTCTAAATTACGTTAAGATCCCTACTAGAACATTATATTTTATTTTGTGTATTTTAATTTTTAAAAATAGCATTTTGCATACAAAAGTTCTAAGAAAATTATTTTAAATGCATGGGACGATATAAAACCACATGTACTTTTTGTAAGGTAATTAAAAGTATTTTCCTTTTTTAAATACAAAAACTTTACGTACGCATACACTTGAGGGGTCTGGATATTTTTGTAGAGGACGCCCTAAGGGTTTTTGTTATTAATTAGTCCAAGGAATATTTATTTCAATGTTATATTTTTCGGAAAAATTATGATCTAGCCATGTAACTTCTTGATATTACAAAAATGCCCCTGCTACAAAGTATTGAATTAAATATTCAGGAACTTTTGCACAAAGACCTTTGGATTTTTGAATTGTATTCTGGAATGCTTGTTATGTTTGTCTAAATTACGTTAAGATCCCTACTAGAACATTATATTTTATTTTGTGTATTTTAATTTTTAAAAATAGCATTTTGCATACAAAAGTTCTAAGAAAATTATTTTAAATGCATGGGACGATATAAAACCACATGTACTTTTTGTAAGGTAATTAAAAGTATTTTCCTTTTTTAAATACAAAAACTTTACATATTCCTCAAATTTTCTTTGAAAATACAAAAAAATATAAAAATGTTTTGAAAATTTCTAAAAAAAATAGAGTTTCTTTATCATTACATTTGCAACTCTAGACCAAAAATCACTATAAATTATAAAAGAAAAACACTAAAAATTAAAAATATCAAAAACCTTATAAAATATTAAAAATTGTCTAAAAATCCGAAAATAGTCATTTCTATTTCGGTATTTTACATATATTATATATTATATATTAAAAATAGTTTTCGAATATTTTGATTTTTATATATATTTTAAAATTCCAAAATAATCCAGCTTAAACTTATTAGTAACATTTTTCATATCATTAATCCTTTAAAAATAAAAAATAGAGCAAAAAATATAGGAAAAATAAAAAAAGATAAAAAAGATACAAATATACTTTATTATTTTGAGTATTTATAGGTATATCTATAATTATAAAAGGCTACGTTATATATATATAATTATCATTATTATTTTAAAATATGCTAAAAGTGCTTAAAAAATAAAGAATAGATTGTATATTAGGGTATTTTTCTGATTTTTATGTTTATTATTTTATATATATATCCAACGTAGTAAAATAATATAAATATTACTTATATATACTTATATATACTATATATATTAAAATGAAAAGAAACTAAAATAAGAAAATATAAAAGAAAATAAAAATTATAAAATTAAAAACATAAAAAATACACAAATTAAAATTCCAAAAAAGATACAAAATATTAAAATCCGATAGAAACTAAAAACCCTATGAAACACACAAAAACATTTGTTGATTTTCCTTTTCAATTGTTAATTTTTGTGGTTATCCACATTGCTCCTTTGTGGTTCGACCCTTACACTTGCATTCTATACATGTCATTTTCTAAGGTATAATAAATTTTAGCTAACCTTCTTCATTGCTTGATTCCTATTATGGGTTAATTGTTGATGCACTTGATTTCAGATATCTGAGAGCCGAGAGAGCAGTCGATACAACGATTGCTAGACCTGACTTGTCGGGCACTACAGACCCTCCAAGACTGGACATTAGGATCACTCCACAATTTTGTTTTCCATCAGGTTTGTTTCCTAATAGTCAGGGCTTCGAATACATCCTTATTGTCGTATATTATGTGAGTCGATGGGGGGGAAACCATTCTAGCTAGAGAAACATATATCAGAATAGCATGTAAATTCCTTAAAGATAACATCATTTCAAGGATCGGGATTCCAAAGATTCTGATTTTAGACGGAGACAACCACTTCATCAATAAAGAGGTTAAGAAATTAATGATGGAGTACGTCACCGATCACCAAGTCATGTCTCCTTATCATACATTGTCAAACGGGCTTGGACTATCAAACAGAAAAATCAAGATGATATTGCATAAACAAATGAGGTCAGACAAAAAGAATCAGTCACAACTCATGGACTCAGTTCTTTGGGCATACATAACAGCCTACAAGTCTCCCTTACGCATGTCACCATAAAGTCTTGTCTATAGAAAGCCATGCCACCTGCCCATGGAATAAATTCACAAGTACCTGTGGGCAATGAATCTGCAGCCTCCTAACAAAATGGTGTTCAGCAGAGAAATTGAATTTGAATAGACTCCTAGAATTCATATATTATGCGCATGGCAATAACTTGATGTACAAAGAGAAGGTCAAACGATCACACGACAAGCATATCAAAAGAAAGATCTTCAAACCTTGATAGAAATTATGTTCGTTTGATGTGAAATTGAATACTTTCCAAGGAAAATTGAAGAGAAAATGGACTTGGTCCTACAGAGTCAGAAATGTGCAAGACAATGGAAGTGTACATATATCAGAATTGTCAACAGACAGTTGCTGAAGCTGTACTTAGATCATGATAGATTCTTGGTCGTTGTTGACTTTGTACAAGTTATCTTTGATGATGAATTCACCACTGCAACATATTCAATAGAGTCGGACATTACTTCTCAAAATATCTTTGATTAGATTTTTTTCTGTTTTTCTTCTTTTTTATTTTCATTTTTTCAACTATTTCTTCGGTGTTGCTCTCACCCCATTCATCAGTGCCATACTTCAGATATGCTTCATCCTAAGTATTGGGGGTGTGAGTGCCCTTGGGTTATTCTTTATTCTTTCTCTTGCTTGATCCATAATTTTTGACATTCTGTCTATAATTAGATATATTTTACCCTAGGTATAGGGGGGACAAGCCAAGTACGATGATTTCTTACATTATATATCCTACATCATCCTCATTTTGTATATTGTCTGCTATACTTAGAATTAGTCGATCCTAAGTATTGGGGGATTACAGACTTAGCATTCTTTATTTTAGTCGTTGTAGTATACACTTACCTATACTTTGCACGAGATATGTCTTCCTTTCTCACTCTGACCTATAAGGACATAGCTCAAGCGAAGTATAGGGGGTCGTATATACGTTGTATATACTTTTCACATAATTTGTACTTTCATGTCTTCAATATTATGGCTAGCTAATAAAATTTGAAAAAATATCAAACTTATTTATAAATACAACCAATAAATAGATTTGGAAATGTTTGCACAATGATTTGAAAAATAATTAGAAAATTCTTTGGATAATCTTTTGAAAACTATTTGAAAATTATTGTGAAATAATTTCAAAACATTGTAAAAAATGTTTTATTCCTAATAATTTCTTTTATTTGCATTAATAATATGTTTTTAAAATCTGTTTACAAATTGTTTGGAAAAGGGTTGCAAAAATAATTTGAAAAACCTATACATACTGTCTGAAAAACCTTTGCAAGATGATTTCCAAATTTTATAAATATTTGCAAAAATTATTTGTCAAATTATTTTCAAAATAATGTTTTCAAAATATTTATGAAAATATTTTCAACTTATTTGATAATTATATACATAATTCAAGCAAATAAAAATTCTTTACAAACTCTGCATATAAAAACCTGTAAACAACCACTAACTTAATTTCTGTAAATTACTAATGTAAATCATTCATCTAATTTTGTAAATAAGATACGCACTACTGTGTAAATATTTGAACATATTTCTAGAAGAAGACTGTAAGATGTCCTGAGAATTTCAAACAAGATTAAACTCTAATATGTGGGACATTGTAATGTAAGAAATCATGAAGTGGTGTGAGGCAAGCTTCATTTATCCCATCTCTGATTCTAAATGGATGAGCCCATTGCATGTAGATCCCAAGAAATCAGGGTTCATTGTGGTGAAGAACGACCAATTAGAGGAGATCTCTACTTGAGTACCGACATCCTTGGAGGTTTGTGTTAACTACCACTGTTTGAATTCAGTGACAAAGAAGACCATTTCCCTCTGTCATTCATGGATCAAATCCTTGAGCAACTTGTTGGGAAATAATACTTCTACTATTTAGACAACTACTTCGAGTACAACCAAGTAGAAATCACCTATGAATACCAAGAGAAGAAAACTTTTACTTTCCCGTTCGACACCAATGATTTCAGAGTAATGCCCTTTGGCCTTTTCAATGCTCTTGCTTATTTCCTGAGGTACATGATAGTCGCCTTTGCCTTTTTCTTGAAGTCTTCATGGATGATTTCTCCATCTACGGTGATAGTTTCGATTCTTATCTTCAGCACCCAGAAAGAGTACTACAAAAATGCCAAGAAGTTAATCTTGTTCTATGATGGGAGAAAATCCACTTCATTGTTACACAAGGAATTGTGCTGGGCCATGTCGTCTCCAAGTGTAGTATTGATGTCGACCCAGTGAAGGAGGACACTATTGCTAAACTCTAGCCACCTCAAAATGTGAAGAATGTGGGGTCATTGTTAGGGCGTGGCGGCTTCTATCCTCGATTCATCATGGGCTACAGTAAACTTGCCCAATCTCTCACTGAGCTGCTTTGCTAGGAGATAGAGTGTATTATAGATTAGTCGGTTCTCCAATCATTTTATCAGTTTAAAGAACTGTCAATCAGGATCTAGTCCTATAGCTACCCGGTTGGACTCTTCCATTCGAGATCATGATTGACATGCTAGATTTTGCAGTTGGGGTTGTACTAGGACAAAGAAGGGACAAGATGTCTTGTGCTATTAACTACGCTAGCAAGACTCTGTATGAAGAACATAGGAATTATACAGTTACATAGAAAGATCTTCAAGTGATATCTTCGCTTTAGAGAAGTTAAGATCCTACCTTCTTGGATCTGCAGTCATAGTTCTCACTGACCACTCTGCCATCTGATATTTGCAGCAGAAGAAGGATGCTAAATCCCGTCTACTCAGATGGATACTTCTCCTCAAGGAAATTGACTTGGAAATTAGAGATAAGCCTAGAGTTCATAATGTGGTTGAAGATCATCTCTCCAAAATTGAAAACCAAGATACTCAGCTGAGAAATGCACCAATCATGAATACCTTCCCTGATGAATCCATCCTCTGCATTGGGTCTCCTCCATGGTATGTCGATATTGTAAACTACCTTTTCTCTGGGTAGTTCCGCAAGGTTGGATGAAGACCAAGAAGGATAAGTTCGTGTCCGATATCCATTTTTGCCAATTGGAACACCAATACTTATTCAGGGAAGGTGCTGATTGTATTTGGTATCGGTGTATTCCTCGGGAGGAGTATGCAATTGTCATAGAGAACTACCATAAGCTCGAATCTGGTGGACACCATTTTAGAATCAGAACAACAATGAAGATACTGTAGTGTGGCCTCTGGTGGCCACACTCTTAAAGGATGCGAATGATTATGTGAAATCTTGCACCGGCTATCAAAAAATGGGAAAAGCCCTTGGTGTTAAAGACAAAAAGCCCCTGAAATTTATCTAGATGTATGACGTGTTTGATGCATCACGCATCGACTTCATGGGTCATGATGAATCTTCATTTCACCACCTTTATTTTTTCATTTTAACCTTTAATCCCTAGTTAGATATGTATATAAAGCATTAATTTGTACATAATAACATTTAATCACTAATATATTTATCCTACATAAAATGCTATATTTATTGCCAAAATAAAAGAATAAAGAAAAGAAAAAGAAAAAGAAATGAAATACCAAAGGAATTGAATGATCCTAAACCCGAAACCTAGTCATCATGATGACTTGGTTGACAAGGAATAAAATAGGGGGAAGTAAGGGCCAATAAATGTATCAAAACCCTAATTTTTAATCTTCAATAAATATCTTTTGGGACCCATTTTATTCTTATTATTTATTCCTCAAATCAATAAACTTCGAACAAGAAAATAATAGATAAAATATAAAGAAAAATACAAAATTTATCTCACTAAAAAATAAAGCACAGTTTGCCATAGACACTCGGAATAAAAAGCCGCAAAGAAAACTTCTCTGACTTGCATTTTCTCTATACAAGCTCAAAATTAATCAAACTAACCTCTATTTTCCTAAAATTAAATTACATATTTAAAGAAAGTGGTTCCATTCATTTTGGAGTTACGATGCAAAAGTTGATTTTTGAGCCCTCATTGTGCAATATACTTGTATATAATAATCATTATATTTATTCTTCATATTTTTCACTCATTTATATTTTTATAAAATTTTCAATTTTATTTAAATTACATGTATATAATTAAACTAAAATAAAATCCTTAAAAATAAGATAAAATAAATAAGTATGCTTTGATATATAGACGAATATACTTATAATATACATATATAATAAATACACATAATTATTTAAGTGCACAATTAAACTCAAAAAAGCACCTAAATTGTATTTAAATAAATTAAAAATATAAAAATTATGTATATAAAATAATAAGATGTAAAATACAAAATAAAAATAAAATACCCTATATATAAGTAAATATACATATAATATTACATGTAGAAAGTAAAACCTGATAAATTAACTCAAAAAATAAATAAAATTTGTAATAATATATTATATAAAATAATGAACTTTTTTTGTGTTTTGAGTTTTATTTAATTAAATCATTTATTGTTTTATATTTAATTATTTATTTCTTATTTCCTATTACATCTTCTAGCATCTGATGTGGCCCAATGAAGGCCCAACCTTTGTTGACCCGTCAGTGAACTAGCCCACTGGTGGCCTAGCCCTGTCAGACTCACTGACCCCTCATTTTTCCACGATTATTCCCTGATGACCCTTGCACTTTCTGGGAACAATTCTTTCAGCAAACTTGCTCCTCGTTCATTGAGCTTTCATGATATGATCATTCCTCGATCGATGGAGCCTTGGTTATCGAGCAAACCCTTGTCAAACCCCCCTTGTATATATACTCCTCATCTGCCTCCATTTTGAATTTGATCATATTTCGATATTGAATTCCCCAGATTTCTTCATGTTTGAGCTTGATGGTGATAGCAACATCTTCCCTGGAGCGTTAGGCATGGAGGAAGAGGCTCGGAGCTGGCGATCCGAGAATCGCCGGAGACCTTCAGGAGGAGCTCCTCCTTGGCACAATGTTTAGCATGTAGAGCCTTAGTTCTTTAGATCTTTTCATTCCTAGCATTAATCTTAGCGTATTGTAGCTTTTAGTTTCTTTTAATTTGGTCTTTAACTTCGTTAAAAGTTCAAATCGTAAGTCGTAGGAGCTCTTGCTCAGGCCACCGTTCCACCATTCCTCGACTGTGCTCTACCTCATCTGACACCTCCATCTTCTTCCCCTTCACCTTTCCATGCCCCGTACACCTACATTCACCTTGATCTACTCTAGATCGAGCGATCCGCTCTCTACCTCCGATACTCACTAGATAGCGCCGTCCCAACCTCCATTTCGCCCATTTACGCACCAATCCTATCCTAGAGCCCCTCATTTCCTTTTGCGCACCTAACCCTGCGGGTTCTAGACTTGGAATACCCTTTAAGGGTCGAGTTTTGCATTGTTAGGGGTCTTCCTCGAGCTTCTCCTTCATCAATTGTCCACGACCTCACCGATGGGTCTCGCACCCTTCGGAGCTGCCCAACCGATGCGGATCACCTTCAGCCATCTTTTTCATCATTCGAGTGACACTCCAGTGGCCGGAGTCAACTAGGAGGTCAGATCAAAGTTCACTACTCCGGTGTTCTTCCCCGTTCTCCCTGATTTCTCCCATGTCGTCTGATAGTGTCTCCTTTCCAAATGCTACAACCAATGTTGGATGCACAAGCCCTCAACCGTCAGATCAAACCGTTGGATCTAATCCAGCTCGTCTGTCCATGAATCGCTATCAACCATTTACGAGCTGACGCTTAGCAAGTGGCCCTCTTCATCCATTGGATTGCTCGTTAGATGGGAAATTTTGCCTGGTACCCCTCTGCTTTTATATTGCTATTTCAGTACATAAACTTTCATCTATAGTTCAAGTAGTTTGTAATATCTGCTCTTATATCCCCGTAGTTATTTTATTTGTTATTTGGTCCCGTACACATCACCTAACGTACACATACACATGACGGGTCTGGATATTTTTGTAGAGGACCACTAAGGGCTTATGTTATTAATTAGTCCAAGGAATATTAATTTCAACGTTATATTTTTGGGAAAATTATGATCTAGCAATGTAACTTCTGGATATTACAAAAATACCCCTACTAGAAAATATTGAATTAAATATTCAGGATATTTTGCACAAAGATCCTTGGACTTTTGAAATGTGTTCTGGAATGCTTGTTATGATTATCTAAATTACATGTAGATCCCTACCAGAACATTGTATTTTATTTTGTGTATTTTCAATATTAAAAATAACATTTTGCATCCAAAATTTCTAGGAAATTTATTTTAAATGCATGGGACCATATTAAATAACATATACTTTCCGTAAGGTAATTAATAGTACTTTCCTATTTTTAAAATACAAAAACATTACATATTCCTCTAATCTGCATTTGAAAATACAAAAAATATATACAAATGTTTTGAAAATTTAAAATAAAATAGAGTATCTTTATTATTACATTTGCAACTCCAGACCAAAAATAACTAAAAATTATTAAAGAAAAACACTAAAATTTGAAAAACATCAAAAACCTTAGAAAATATTAAAAATTATCAAAAAAATCCAAAAAAAGTCATTTCTATTTCTGTAATTTACCTATATTATGTATTATATATTAGAAATAGTTTTGGAATATTTTGAGGTCTTTCTATATTTTAAAATTCCAAAACATTCCGGCTTAAACTTATTATTAACTTTTTTGATATCTTTAATCCATTAAAAATAAAAAATATAGCAAAAATTATAGGTAAATTATAAAAAAAAATATAAAAAAAGGTAAAAAAAGATAATAAAATATTTTATAGATTTTGAGTATTTTTATCTATATCTATAATTATAAAAAGCTACCTTTTATATATATTATTATCATTATTATTATTAAAATACGCTAAAAGTGCTTACAAAATAAAGAAAAGATTGTACCTTAGGGTATTTTTCTTATATATATATATTATTTATTTGTATATCCAACGTATATACTTATATATATACTACATATATATTAAAATGTAAAGAAACCAAAAATCAGAAATATAAAAGACTATAAAAATTATAAAATTAAAAACTTAAAAAAATAAACAAATTAAAAAACAAAAAAAAGATACAAAATATAAAATCTGATAAAAACTAAAAAACCTTATAATACACACAAAAAATTTGTTGATTTTCCTTTTCGATTGTCAATTTTTGTGGCTATCCACGTTGCTTCTTTGTGGTTTGACCCCTACACTTGCATTCTATACATATCATTTTATAGGATATAATAAATTTTAGCTCACCATTTTCATTACTTGATTCCAATTGTGGGTTAATTTTTTATGCGCTTAATTACAGATATCTAGCCGAGAGAGCGGTCAATACAACGGTTGCTAGACTTGAATTGTAGGGCACTACAAACCCTCCAAGACTACACATTAGGATCACTCTGCAATTTAGTTTTTCGTCGGTCTGTTTCCTAATAGTCAAAGCTTCGAATACATCCTTCTTGTCATATATTTTGTGAGTTGGTGGGGGGAAACTATTCTAGCTCGAGCAACATAAATCAGAACAGTCTGTAAATTCCTTAAAGATAACATCATTTCACGGTTCGGTATTCCAAAGACTCTGATTTTAGACGGAGACAACCACTTCATCAATAAAGAGGTTAAGAAATTAACGAAGGAGTACATCACCAATCACCGAGTCAGGTATCCTTATCATACGTAGTCAAATGGCTTGGCTGAACTATCAAGCATAGAAATCAAGACGATATTGCATAAACTAATATGGTCAGATAGGAAGAACTTGTCACAACTCCTACACTCAGTTCTTTGGGCATACTGAGCAGCCTACAAGTCTCCCTTAAGCATGTCACCATGCAGTCTTGTCTATAGAAAGCCATGCCACCTGCCCAAGGAATAAATTCACAGGTCACTGTGGGCAATGAATATATGCAACCTGACTAACAAAAAGGTGGTCAGCAGAGAAAAATGGTTTTGAACAGAGTCCTAGAATTTAGATATTACGTGCGTGACAATAGCTTGATGTACAAAGAGAAGGTCAAACGTTGACACGAAAAGCACATAAAAAGAACGACCTTCAAACCTTGATAGAAATTATGTTTGTTTGATGTGAAATTGAAGATTTTCCCAAGACAATTAGGAGCAAATGGACTTGGTCGTACAAAGTCAGGAATGTGCATGACAATGGAAGTGTACTGATATCGGAATTGTCAACTGACACAGAGCTCTTCATAATCAATGGCCAATTACTGATGTTGTACTTAGATAATGATAGATTCTTGGTCGTTGTCGACTTTGTACAAGTTATCTTTGATGATGAATTCACTACAGAAACAAATTCAGTAGAGCTGGACAATGCTTCTCAAAATATCATTGATTAGATCTTCTTTTTTTGTGTTTTTCTTATTTTCATTTTCATTTTTCCAATTATTTCTTCTGTGTTTCACTCACCCATTCATCAGTGCCATACTTCGGATACGCTTCATCCTAGGTATGGGGGGTGAGTGCCCTCGGGTTATTCATTCTCTCGCTTGTTCCACATTTTTTTGACATTATGTCTATACTTAGGGATATTTTACCCTAAGTATAGGGGGGACAAGCCAAGTACACCGATTTCGTACATTCTGGATCCTACATCATACTCATTTTGTATACAGTCTACTATACTTAGGATTAGTTGATCCTAAGTACTGGGGGATGACAGACTTATCATTCTTTATTTTTAGTCGTTGTAGTATACACTTACCTATACTTTACACGAGATATGTCTTCCTTTTTCTCTCAGACCTATGAGGACATAGCTCAAGCTAAGTATATGGATCCCTATATACGTTATATATACTTTTGACATAACTCGTACCTTCGTATCTTAATATTATGGCTCTCTAATAAATTTGAACACATATCAAACTTATTTATAAATACTACCAATAAACCGATTTAGAAATGTTTTGCACAATGATTTGAAAAATGGTTAGAAAATTCTTTGGAAAATCTTTTGAAAACTGTTTGGAAAATCATTGTGAAATGTTTTCAAAACTTTGTAAAAAATGTTTATTTGTAATATTTTTTTCATTTGCATAAATAATATGTTTTTAAAATCTATTTGCAAATCGTTTGGACAATGGTTGCAAAAAAAATTTGAAAAACCTATCTATACTGTTTGAAAAACCTTTGCAAGATGATTTCCAAATTTTATAAATATTTACAAAAATTATTTGTCAAATTATTTTCAAAATAATGTTTTCAAAATATTTATGAAAATGTTTTGAACTTATTTTGAGAATCATATACATTATTTAAGAAAATAAAAATTCTTTACAAGCTCTGCCTATAAAAACATGTAAAAACCACTAACTTAATTTCTGTAAACTAATAATGTAAATCCTTCATCTAATTTTTGTAAATAAGATATGCACTACTGTGTAAATATTTGCACATATTCTTTTACTAACTTTAATTCAAAATCCCTAAAAATTTCAAAACTATGAAATTTTGCAAATTATTTTCTAAATTTTACATAAAAGTTTGCAAAAAATTTCCAAAATTCTATAAAAAGTTCAAAATCAGAAAATTGCTTTACAGAAATATTTTCATGCATTGTACATAGGATTTGCATATGATAAAGACAACTGAACAAGTCTGTAAAATTTTTGTATATTGGAGCTTGGTATTGACCTTAATACACTTAATTCAAAGGAACCCATTAAGGATCAGAAGTGAGATACTTCGAGTGACCTTGTCTTAATTCTTTAGGTTCGATGAGACTAGTTCATGAGTCGATTCAATGTGTCTAACTATAACTCTTCATATAATCTATACGACTCTTGAGATACTAGATTGACTATAAACCTCACACTTGACACTTAGATCAACCTAAATGGATTATTGAAAGATTCTAGAGTCTACGTCGGGATAATGCTAGGTCACTTCGTCAAGGGTGGCTCAGGAACCATTCTTCAGGATTGCCAAAACTGGTACTCTAACCAACTTCTTCTTGTAGCCATGATATCTGAAAACTAGATACTGGATTGAAATAATGCTTTGGATGAGGAATGGTTTGTTGGCACAATTTTTTCCAAGACGTCAAAACATGGGCAGACCAAAAAGACTTTATATCCTTCGAGGCACAAACAAGAATGCAAAGCAATGCGAAGTTAAAGAAAATATCCAAAAGAAGTCAACACCAAAAAATCCACAAAAATATTGATCTTCAATAAAAAAGCATGCTTCTTGGTGAAGACTCAGTTACACTAACTGAGTTTCATAAGGGATGAAAAGTACACTGGTCCATTCCCACTTCTTTTCCCATCTTTTCTACCTTCTCCCCCCTTTCGATTCTAAAAATGGCCAGCAAATGACCTTAGAATGAAATATCTGTCTCCACGAGGATGAGTTACTAGATGATCAGACTCCTTATAGTTTAGTGGTTTATTTGGGAAGAGCTTAAAAATTCACACACCTGGTTCTATCATTTCAAGGGAGCAAGAGTATGCAACTAAGAGGATGGTTCTGACCAAACTGCGAATGGAACTGAATAATGGAATTATAGAATCTAAGGGGTGTTGTGTCACACTTCCTAATCTTAATGCAGTTCCGAAGAAACCAAGAATCCAATGGTCTTCATTGATCTTGAAACTTTGACTTTGTTTATGACAAGTTTCAAAGTCCAACATTGTTCCAAGTTCTTTCTTTTTCTTTTCTTTGTTTTCTTTTTCTGCACTTATTGCATATGTGATTGTTAGGGACTAGCAAAGGCAAGTATAGGGGATAATGAATATCCATTTCATTACATTTATTCTTCCATTTTTACCTTAAATCACTAGATAAATTCACGTATATATTTCTAATTTGTGCAAATAAGCCCTTAATAATTCACTGACAATACTGTACAAAATACTACATAAAATATTGTATTTATTGCCAAAATAAAAGAATAAAGAAAAGAAAATAAAAAGAATGAAGTGTCAAAGATACTGAGTGACCCTAGACTTGGAGTCCTAGTTATCATGATGACTTGGTTCACAAGAATAAAGTAGAGAGAAATATGGTGACCAATTGTACAAAAATTACAACACAGAATCCCAAAATTTATACGCTAATAATATCCATTTGGGACATTTTTTTCCTATTTTTATAACTCAAATCAATAAACTTTGAACATCAATATCACACATAAAAAAACAAAGAAAATACAAAATTTATTTCACTCAAAAATAATGCACAATGTGTATGGGATACATAAAATAAAGAGTCGTAAAAAAAATTTTGCAGACATATATCTTCTCCATAAAATCTCAAATTTATCAAACTCAACTTTGTTGTTCATAAAATAAAATTATCTATTTAATGAAGTAGTTTTATTTAATTTGTAATTAAAGATGTAAAAGTTAGATTTTTGACCCTCATTGTCCAATATACTTGTATATATTATTCAATATATTTATTCTTTATATTTTTCACTTACTTATGTTTTATAAATTTGTAAATATTATTTAAAATAATGTACATAATAAAATAAGAATAAAACAATTAAAAATCTAGTAAAGTAAATAAAGTTATATAACATATAGTAAACATTCTTATAATATACATATATAATTACATGCATTATTATTTAAGCACATAAAAAAACTCAGGAAAACACCATAAAATTATCTAAATATCTATTTAAATACACTATAATTTTGTAAAATACATGTTTGAATTAATAAAATAAAAAAATAAAAAAATGCAAAATACAGGTATATTTACCTATATATACATGTGAATAGTGATATGTAATAAATTATCATGTAAAAATAAATAAATAATCAGAATTATTACAACATAAAAAATAATAGTTTTTATGTTTTAACAAAAAAATTAATAAAATCTATTTCTATTTTTAAATGAATTAACAAAGCATTTATTTCTTTCTTTTGTCTCGTTGGTCCACGTAGACTAACCAGAGGACTGGGACGGTTGACCGAGTGGGTCAACTGTACAACTTCCAGATTTGCACGTGTCAGACCACTCGCAGCCCCCTCTTCTCCTTATTCGGTGCGCCACCTCCATGCACCTCATCCCTTGAGACCACCACCAACATCTAGCCCCATCATCATTGACCCTCGCCCACTTTAGAATCTTCACCTACCACCTTCGATCCTCCCGCCATCTCACCACCTTTTTGGTCGGAAATCACCTCTACAAAATCTCCCATCTGGCCAACTTTTTTCTTATGATCTCCCTTGCACCATTGTAACCCTAGTTTGACCACTCCATTGACTTCCTAGTGATAGAAATTCAATCTATGGATCTTCTTTGTGATGAAAAAGTGGTGGAAGGCCAGATCCAAGTTCATCGGATTCCACGTCTATCGAGCTTCTCATGCTCCAAGCTCTCAAGCCCGTTGAGATGATCAGTTAGTGTTTCTTATTGCATTTTACTCTAGCAATCTAGATTTAGGTTTAATTTCATCATTTAATCGCACCTTTAGATTAATTTTAAAATTCAAATCACTAGAGCATTAGGTTCCAGCACCCAAATCCGTTGTGTCCTGACCTCGTTCTGCTTGCTTCTGCCCCCATTTTCTTCCCCTCACGCTTCTTTGCATCCGCCCTATGTTTTCACCTTGATTCCATAATGGAATCGAGTCGCCAAACTCACCGTCCACCACCACCAGAATCCCATCACCTCAGTGCACATCCAGCTTCATTTCTTGGTCAAATATCTACATCTTGAACCAGTGAATCTTTCTACTTAGGATAGTGACATGGAAGGTCACCTGGAGCTCTATCCCAATGCTTGCACAGGATCTCTAGGTGGCCCTAGCTCCAGTGCTCCTCTGACGGGCCCCAAACTCCATTGAAGACCCATGCTAACACGCGAAAAGCTTCAGGAAGGAGAAGAGTTACTCAGTTGAAGAGGAGGTGGCCGGACGGAGGAGGAATCAATGAAACAAGCTCGTCGGGTATGTGTTCTTGAGGTGTTCTTCCTGAACCCTCGGGAATAATTGGATCTAGAAGGTGACCTGGATTCATTCATTTATTTGGCGACCAGCGTCCTCATCGGTCGTCTAGAGCACTGCGTGGATGCTTCAGGACCCTCTGATCGTGTGAGTTTAGGGGGTAAATTACTTAGTGACGTACCTCTTTTTGTATTTAAATGTTAGTCTTATTAACATTTATTCACATTATAATTTTTGTTAACATTTGTACTTGGACCCCTGCATATCTTGGAAATTGCACTTGGGTCTAGTGCCATGTTAGCTCACGTGGCGCCACACGTGAGTTGACAATTAGCACCGGACACCCTCTGGTTTATTTTATTTAAGTTTAGTCATAAAATTTGTATATTAACTTCAAAACTTTTGGGTATTTTGCATGTAACTCCCTGATTTTTGTTTTTTATTGCAATTATACCCTACTAGACTTGTATAATTTATTTTGTGCCTTTTATTTGCATTAAATAGCTCTTGTGCGAAAAAAATTGAAATGTATTGAATGTTGCTCATCCATGCCATAATTTTATTTACCATTTCCTTATAGTTTCTATTTATTAATAATCATTTTAGAGCTATTTATTCCTTCTTTAGAGATAAAAATACAAAAAATAGAAAAAACTTTTAAAAATTCCAATAAAATCATGTGTTATGTATAACTATATAAAATAGTTATCGACCAAAATCACAAAAAATTTCAAAATAAAACTTTAAAAATTTAAAAACCCTCCTAACCTCAAAAAATCAGAAAATATTTTATAATATACAAAAATATAGTTTTTTTCTTTTTCTTTTTATCTATATATTATCATATATTAAAAATAGTTTTGAGAAATTTAAAACTTATTTTATATTTTACATCTCAAAACAAGTCATCCTATTTAATAACTCTCTGATTTGGAGTATTTTGAAATTAAAAATACCCAAAAAATTAAGAAAAAAGTATTAAAAATTCCACAAAAACATAGAAAAATTTCAAAAAAAGGAAAATAAATTATTTTGCAATTTTCAGATATTTTTATCTATATTTATAAATATAAAAGAATCTATATCCTATATTTCTTTATATAATTATATACTTATTAATATAAGTGCTTAAAAATATAAACACATAAATATTTTCAATACCTTTAAAAAATAAAAAGGACTATATATGCATATATTTTTTGAATTTTATATTTATTATATATTAGTATACATATATACCTATTATTATTAAAAAAATAATTTAAAAATAGAAAAAATAAAATAAAAAAAGTGTAAAAGTATAAAATTTAAAACCCCTAAAAATTGAATATAATTTAAAACCCAAAAATTTTAAAAACAAAAATACACAAAAATAGTTAATGTTTATTCTTTGCAGACAATAATTATTTGCCTACCCACATACCTCTTAGTGGTTCAACACCTAGAATACATATACAATATACATGTTTTGTCTAGGTTGTAAAAAATTTTAGCTCGCTCCGTATTGCATTGCTTTATCTTCGTCTGTGGGTTAATTATTGATTGATTCGCCTCGTGTGTTTGGTCATCACAGGGACTACTAATCATCTATAATTAGTAGATGGCAAAGAGCGTGCCATCAGGTATAGATGATTAAAATTTCACGTGGGTTTAATTATTTATATAATCAAATAGATAATGAAGAAGAGAGAATATGTGATCAATGTCGTTATTATCCAAAACGAATCCCAAATCAATCAAACAAATATTGAATCAAAATTAAGAAAGTAAATAGGATTTGTAATTTAATTATTAACCTAGTACAACTTTTGTGGTTGATCACAAGAAGGCAACAACGATGAAGCAAGGGTTATTCAATTCGAAGAAAAACCAAAGAAAGGAAGAAGTAAACTCAAAGCAAATAACTCTTAGAATTTATGGATTTTTATCTTTTTAATTAACGGAATTTTTAATTTTATATTTTTTATGTTTTCTGATTTTCAAATTTTTATTGATTTTAAATTTTGGAACTTTTTGTATTTTTGATTTTTTTTCCTACAATGTGAATAAAGTAAAAGGAACAAAGACACACAAACACTCTTTTGTAATGTTCAAATATAACACAAATGTCTAGAAAAATCAAATAAAAATATTTTTGGGTTTTTGATGTTTTATACCTTTTTATGATTTTTTATAGATTTTTAGATTTTTTTAAGATTTTTCAAAAAAATTAAAAAATGGAAACAAACAAAAAATATAACAATTGTTATTGGATTTTTTAAAATTTAAAATAATGACAAAAATACTGGAAACCAAATTTCACAAATTGGCTTTTTATTTTGCTTCAAATCAAGTCCAGAAACATATTTCTTTGATTTTTTAATGATTTTATAAGATTTTGTTAGTTTTTTCTGTAATATGCAATTTTTGGCTTTTATAAAAGATTATCAAGAAAAAATGCAAAGAAAGTAAAACAAATCATAAGACACTAATAGTAATTTTTTGATAATTCAGAGCATTTTTTTTGAAATTTTCATAATTTTTATAAAGTAAACAAGAAATTTTTAATGAGTTTTTGAATAGAAAATGAAAATATTTTGCAAAAAAATCAAGAAATTAAAACAACACAGTAGGGACTTAACCTATTTTTTATGGAATGTTTCGAGCACTTAAGATAATTATTTCATACAAATTATAGCACAATATTAAACCAGGAACTAAAGGGCTTAATTGCAATTATTTAACTTCTTATATCAATCAATAACAAACTAATAGAATAAGGGGAGCACGATGCAAAAATCCTAGACCAAGACGCACGATACACGTGAAACCAGCAGCAAAGGGTTACAATTACAATTTATTCAAAACATTTTCACTTTTATTACCATACAAAATATTCCATGATACTGTTGTAAAAACACCACAAAATGTGCGACGAAGCATGTGACTTTAGATAAACATGATTGAAATGCAAATAAAGAAATTATAGGAACTGAAATGCAAAAATGTATAACTGTTATATACAAAACATTAGATAAAAAGGATATAAAGTAAACTACAGGAGAAAAATCAAAATATATTCAGGGAGCTCGTGTGATGCATGTGGAGTCTGAAAGGCGACGTACATATGTGATTGAGTCTTATAGATCTGATCCTACATTCTGAATTTGATATCAAACATGCGGCGAGGATCAAATCTAGAGCTCCCCACATTATATCAGATGGTTCAGAACACTGAATTAAGAACACACATGAATATATCCTCCGATAGACTTCAACAATGGATATTTCGCTCGTATTAGCTCGGATCAACTTTCTGAAGGTTGGTTTCGGTTCCTGAAATGAGTCCGCACTAGGTGATGACAATCAAGTGCTCCAGATCTCGCTAGTGAGAGATCTGAATGTGCTTTGCTTTTCCAGGTAATACCGAAGCTCTAGAAGTCTCTAATCTTTCTCCAGATGTTCTCCTTACAGTTCTGTAGGTTTATCGGGAAAGCTCGAGGGTTCCTTCACCTTGGTTGACAATGATTAGCCTGGGAATCAACATGAAATGGGTGAAGATCCTTGTATAATGTGATGGAGGAGGATTAGACTCAGATCAGTTCTGATAAGAGGTGAACAAAGGGATTTTAGATGGAATGGAGTAGGGGGATCGATCTAAGGGCGAAGGCGATCAGATTGGTCATGAAATATGATGAGGCGAAGCACTGATCAAGATGATTAGAGCTAGGATTCGCATTCCCTATAAGGATCTAATATTGGACAAATAAATTGAGAAATCAACAGATTTATGATTACCTGATGATGCAATATGATTAGGCGAACGAATGGTGATGAATCGAAGGGGTTATCTGCTTAGATGCAGCAACAGAAAGCCGTAGAGGCTCAATGCGGCGGAGGATTCCGTCTACGTCTGGATCGTGTCAAATACACCTTGAATCAACATCCAGATGAGAGCTTGAAGGTCTATCACGATCTCGGAGCAATAGGTGGAGCAATATGGTGTCCAAGATGGACTAAAATGGATTGGATGGCACTTGGAAAAGGTTTTATAGTTGTGTGGGGGTTCGAGAATGATCATAGGAAAGCATGCAAACCAAGGTGCTAATGATAAAGATTTTGATCTGGCGGAGATGCCAAATCCAAATACGTTAATCGGGTGTTGAAATCGGTTGGAAAGACGGTCAGATCTGGCAAGGAAAAATGGTAGAAAATGGGTCAAAAGTTGATTATTTGAGCACAGAGAGGAAGGGGGAAGTTGACCCAGGTCAATAATCTGACCTGGACCAATCAGAAGGCAGTCTGAATAGGACAAAAATCACTACGCGGCAAAATAGGGAAAATAAATTAAAAATAAATAAAATAAATTTGAAAATGACTTTAAATTAAAAAAATTATTAAAATGAATAATGTTAATAATTTAATAATTTATTTTTTATGATTTATAATAAATTTAATAAATTTAATAAATAGGGTGAAATAAATAAAACCTTTATTCATAGGTCTAAAATACATACACACACAACAACCCAATTTTTAATAAATTATGTTTACAAATAATTTCATAATTTACTAATTATTTGCAGAATAAATTAATGATTTTAAATATATTTTTATTTTATTTTAGAAAGTTAATTTTAATTGTATAAATAAATACAAGTATATACAATATAGGTTACTTATACCTATATAATAAATAACATAAATAATTGATTAATTTTTATTTTATTATTTTTTTGATTATATTTTAAATAACATAAATAAATGTAAAAAATTTAAAAATATAGTATGTGGACAAATAAGCAAGAAAATAAATACATAAAAATAAATACAATACATATACATATGTACAAGTATACCAATAGGATCCCAAAACCTATTTTTGCATATTAACTCTGATTTTAGTGAAAACCCCGTATTTGAAAGATAAATTTAAAAACAAATTGTGAAAGTGAGTACCCCCAAATCAAAGTTCATATGGTCGAGTTATGAGGTTCGGAAGTTAGGATTTACGGTTTTTAGATTTTTTTAGCTTTATTGGTATTCACTCACATTTACTTTTAAGTTATGTTTTTGTATTTTTGTACTGATTTGTACAAATAAATTAGAAAAAGAATTAGGTAAACTGAAGTTAGGAATAATAAAATAGAAATTGAAGAAGTTGTATATACATAATGTACATATATATAATGGTGTCCAAATGCTATAACTAACATGATTTAGACCACAATTTTTTGGTATTTTTAATAAATAGTACAAATTATTAAATGAAGTTTAAAGTGAGTTTGGTAAATTTGGAGTTTTCTATAAATAGTTATGAACTTGAGAATTTGGACTTTATGACTTTTTAAGTTCACCATTTATTGGTGTAATAAATTTTCTGATATTTTTATTAATTAATATACAGTATTATGAACAATTTTTAAGAATGAAATATTTTTATGTGAGTGTTGTTGTATTGATGAATAAAATAGGTGAAACTATGTACAAGGTGAAAATAATGAATATGTACAGGTGAGAATTGGTTTTCTTGATTTTTATAAGTTATGGACCATATCTCCCCTTACTATATTCATTCCAATGGTTTACTTGGTCTCGAAGTTTTGGTCAGTCTTTATTTATTTCATAAAAATATTCTTCTTTATTCTTTTCTTTTTTATTCTTTTATTTTTATGTAAAAGAATTATAAATATACAATATTAATAAGTCAAGGATAAATGATAATTAATGAATATATATATATATATATACATGTGTTTTACCAAGTACTTTAGTTAAAATAAAGGAATAAAGGTGTTGAATCATGGATTCATCATGTATGAAAGTATAAAATGAAGTGAGCGGATCTAACGCTGAAACCTAGAGGACACTAGGAAAACCACACACTCTATAAAGATGAAGTCCATTCTACCTCCAACTTCTACTAACTGCTTGTCCTCCAATCTCGAGTCTATACATTCTTCTACTGCTCATTCACCTATCAAAAATACCAAAAAATGAAAATCTCAAAAAGATCCAAAAAATTGACAAACTAGAAAATATCATAAAAAATTAAAATGAAAAGGACTTAAAAATTTGGACCTTAACTTTAGGGAGGCAATCACTAAAGAATTGATTATAGATCTTTCCTTAATAAAGGCCATAAAACACTTTCTCGGCTTCAAGAGATTTGTGAGAAGTAAATTGATTCCTAAGAGGTCGAGCAATAAGAGAACAAGGACTGCAAGACACCTAGTGTATATGGCCACCTCCTTGGTGATGAGGAGAAAGATTATAAGCCATAGACTGAAGTGTTTGCATAGATTTGAGTGTGAAATCAAAGACACTACATTTACCCATGCTCGGGTTGACAATGATTCATCTACTAACATCATCCCGACCATCGTATTTGACGAGCACAAACTTGGACCAATTAAGAAATCAAGAGTGATCGTTCAGTTGGTTGACTGATCCATCAAACATCTGAGAGGGGTTATTTCAATCATCATCACTTTCCAAGGTGCTCCACTCATAGTGGAGTTTACAGTCATTGATATCGAACACCAATGGGAGTTCACCCAGTCTCACATAATTTTTGAGAAGTCGTTCTTAGCCTTGTCTAAGGCAACTTTTGATTGCGAGACTCGGGTAATTGACCTCCTAGAATTGGGTACACACCAACCTTACCTGACCTCTAAGAACAGAATTCAACCAAAGGCAACCCAGACAGACTTAGACAACCATAACCATCGAGAGGTAAATGAGTCGCTTCTCTCTGCTACACCTGAGATATTGATTATCGAGCTGACCATTGGTCATGGGGCGCCTCACATCTCGAGACCACCACAACCATTAGGGAAATTCCTTATCACTAATCCCAATATACCTTATCCCCTGATGGAGATCTCGTACATCACCAAAATACAAAAGGTTAGATCTCCTATTGCTTGCCTCATCACCACCATGATAGATTCTATAGATGACTCACAACAAGAAGCTATCCCTGAGTTAGACCCACCCTTCTCAGATTGTATTGACCATTTCAATGATCCGATTCCCGTACCTATACTGTCGCAGCCAGCCCACCCCTCACATACATTACATCTAGGACCTTCAATAAAGGAGAAAACCATAACCCAATTGACCCTTCCAAAGAAAGTGATTAACCCATCCTCTAGTTGGTTATCTAGTAAGAAAAAGTCAAGAATTGATTCCCCAAGGTGTTCCCCCGATCCCCTTAAGGAGTGTCACTCTCCTCTTCCTCCTAATGCTTCAGGTTTTAGAAAACCGATTAAGAAAGTTGCCTTCGACATAGCAGAGAAGGGATTTTTTGAGTATTCCTTCGGATGAGGTGATCTATATGAGTGATCTTATTTAGATTGTTCTTAAGCCCTATTTGAGAAAGCAATCGTGTGTAGGACCTCGTTAGAGGATCCCTTCATCTCATTATTATTCCTCTGATATCGATTCCGACAACATACATGCACATTCTTTACCTCCTCATTCCCGCAAGAAGGTTCATCGCAAACCTTCTTAAGACATGTATATTCTCAATCCATCTTGTATAGTTTTTCTTTTTTATCCCTCCCTGTCCCATGATATGCATCACCCACCCAGTTCCATATCATTTTCATTTTGTGGCTACACTTTAGATGACTAGATCCTAAGTATAGGGGGGTGAGGGACCCGAGTTTCTCTTTCTTTTCTTTTTCATTTTTCTTTGAACATTCTCAAGAACTCTTTGGATACCCACTCTTGTACTTCCATACTTAGGATGACCAGAGCCTAATTATATGGTGATCGATGTCTGTCCTGTATATTCATTCATGCATTCATTCTCCTCATGATCTCGACCACCCTATTTTGCTCTTCTTCTACACTTAGGCTGACCAGAGCCTAAGTATAGGGGGTCCGGTTGATGTCTATACTTCTTTTCTTTTCACTCTCCTACTCTTAACATGAGCTATGTCTCTTCCTTGCTTTTGTGCTCCAAGGACGTAACACATGCTAATTATGGGGGTGTATATTATATATATATACATACTTTACCCATATATCGTACTTTCACGTATTTTATGTATATTTATTCAAATAAGTACATCATGGGTAACCATTTTGTATAATTTGTAAAAAAAATGTTTGTAAAATATGTAAAATACATGTAAAATTGTATAATTTATATATTTTATACAGTTTGTAAAATATATATATCTTGTATAAGCTTGTGTGAATAATACTCTCTTTGTAAAATTGTTGTAATTTTTTTAAATAGTACTCGTGTTGTAAATTATTGCAAAATAGAGTGAATGACAAAAATTTTGTCAAATAAAAATTGGCTTCTCGTTGATGAATCCGTGATTCTCACTCTTTATTCATTTATTTTAGCTATTTATCTTGGCAAAACAACATGTAAATACCTGTAAATACAATAACATAGCATTCAACATGCATTTGTTAATATTGCATAATTAGCATGTATTTGTGCAAAAATAAAAGAATAAAGGAAAAGAAAAAGGAAGTAGGTATTTAGAATAAATACAGAGTGACCCGAACCCCAGGAGAAGATCAAGCCTTGACCTGATCACAAAATAAAATAAGTAGAGAGAGATAGGGCCTACTTTGTGTTATACATAGTACCTATGTATATAAATAATTAATTTTTATAAAATAAACTAAATTATTATTTTTATCTCCTTGTATATATTCTTATAAATAAATAAATAATAAAATAAAATAAAAATCGTAAAAACTAAATAAAAATAAAAATAAAATCCTCCTTACTTGTACAAATACACATGTATATACATCATATTCATTATTTATTTTATACTTGTAAATAATTTGTAAAAATAAAATAAAAATTATTTTGTACTCCTAAAAACATGATGAAAATAAATAAAATATAAAAATAAGGTATTTTTGTAAAAATAACAAAATAAAATTAATTGCACATAATACATAGGTATATTATACATGTATATAATAATATATATTGTATCTACACTAATTTATTTATCATAAAAATAATTAAAAATCGTAGAAAAATTCATTGAAAAATAGCAAACATTTTCCATTTTATTCATTTTCTTTTAATTTGAATTCATTTATTATTTTTAATTTAATTTTCTTTAATTTTATAATAGTTTTGTCATGTAGTGAGTTTTATCCTATTCTCCGCCCCTTCTGATTGCGCCTCTTCGGAATGACTCCGGTAAACAGGTCCCCCGGGCGCCCTTTCTCGTCGAACCGGGTTTCGCACCTATTTCTCCCATTTTTAGCCGCTCGATTCGATTGCCTTTTTCCAAGCATCGAATACGAGGCTCTGATCCCTAATCTTCACCCAACATTCTACTCCTCGATCCACGCCTCGGTTCGCGGGTCACACCTCCTCCATGTCGGAGTCTCACGCCTATATAACCTGCACCACCCCCCTCCTTTCCCTCCACCTTTTAGTTGTGCCGCCATCTCCTGCCAAACAGTCCACCTTTACCAGAGTGACAACGAGCGAGAGTGACGGTGTGGGAGCCTTTTGGAGCGTGCTAGCCCTAGGTCCGACGAGGTGCAACCTTAGCTCCGTCGTGAGAGCCTAGCCTCTGGCTACACTGGCCATCGAGGCCACGACCACTGTAGACCGTCATCTACAACCCCATGCATCTTCCTTCACCTTCAGGTACTCTTTTTACCACCTATCATCCGTTGAATTCATCTTTTCATCCTCGATTAGAGTAGCACCGACAGTCCTCTGTTCTTTGCATTTCCACCGTATTCTGACCCTTCGTACGCCTCGCTCTGACTCCTTATCACTTCTACATTCGCTCCGTAATCCCCACAAGGCTCTTACCATCGGATTGGAGACCCATAGTGGTTGAATCCCTCATATGTACCAGAGACCTACCCGTTCAACAGCATCTCCCGCTCTCGATTACTCGTAATGCTCTAACCCATGCCGGAACCACCCTCCGAACAAGACCCTTCCTCCTGTAGGGTTGGAGTGCATTGAGACCTCATCTGGAGGTCACAGACATCATAGGAGAGCTCCAGGTTCATCATTCACCCTCCGGGCTCCTCACGTGGTCCTCGGCCCTTTTGAGCTACCCAACAGCTGCGAAACACCCTCGCCGACTTCTTTCACATCTCAGCTGCTCGTGAGGACATCAGAGAAGCGTGCTAGAGCCGATCAAAACTCGCCTCCGGTGAGCTCTTCCCCATTCTTCCTGACGTTTTCTCCACCGTCGGATCGAGCCCTCCTCCAGTTCTAATCACCATCGTTCATCATCAGAGGAGCTCCGACCGTTAGATCCATCTGAGGATCTCATCTGCACCCTCCATCATCGAAGGGGTATCCACCCATCTCAACCATCCGATCTTAAGAGGAACATCATCGACTGTTGGATCGCGCCCAATAAGGGTAATTTACTCTAAGGCCCCTCTCTCGTATGCATTTATTATTCAGTCATGTAAATATTTTGCGTAGTTTAAAATAGTCTGGTTAATTTGCTTGTGGATCCTTGCTACTTTGAGTATTTGCATGTTTTTCCTCTGTATGTGAACTCACGTGCCATCCCACATGATTTCGTGGTGTATTTGTATTATCTATCCTGAACTTCACAGATGTTATGTTTTGAATGAATCATTACTAATATTTGCATTTATACCTTGTGTGTGGATTATTCAGCATGTGCGTTTATTAATCAGATATTTTGCACTATTTGCCTTCAGTTTTTTGTATGTGTTATTAATTGGCCTAAGAACTTTCTTGTAATTGCTACGAGGTCTCTGTGAACTATGTGACTTATTTTTAATTAAATAAATATCGAATTAAGCCCAAAAATTCTATAAAAATTAGTTTTAGCTCATGCTAACAAGTAATATTTACTGTAATTTTTGTGATTAATTTTGTGTTATCTTTTATTTTCTAAAAATAAAAAATCGTTAAAGACTATTCTATCTAATTTACAAAATACATAAAAATTTATAAAAAAATTGCTTTAAAATTTCCAAAAAAACCATGAGTGTTGGTTTCTTTGTGTTTTATTTTCAATACTATTTTGTTTAAAAAATCATTATAAAACCCTAAAAATCTAAAAACTCTCAAAAACTTATAAAAATCATAAAAAATTCTAGAAAATTAAAAAAATACAATCTCAGTTTCTATTTGTTCCTCTTTTTATCTATTTTTTCACTAAATTCGTAACCAGGACGTTAGGACATTTAAGTATTTTTATCTTGGCTATGAACTGTTTCCCTTTTTAGCATTTATTTTATTTTTATAAAATCTCATAAAAATTAGAGAAACCCCAGAAAATCACCAAAAAACTTGAATATTTGAAAACCCCAAAAATATTTTTATTCCTGATTTTTTAGCATTTTAGGTCTGAATAAAAATTTAAAAGGTGTGCTTGTGTTCTTTAGTTTTATTATTTGTTTGTTTTTACTTATTAATAAAAAATTTTAAAAAAATTATAAAAATTAAAAAATAATAAAAATATAAATATAAATTTCCTTGTCTGATTTTGACTACTTCGAGGGATTTCTCATGCTTCTTGAGTTCGACCCTAGTCGCTATACCATGTTAAAATAAATAGCGGAGACCGATGACATTGTTTTTGTGCTTTGATTGCTTGATTTGAGCAGTTCTCTATTTTTCTTGTTTAGTCTGATCCATTGATTAGGGTCGCAACGACCTTGATTTATATTGATACTTTACCCTAGTCGGCTTTCGCTCATCAAAATGGCGTTGTTGGCAGGAAGCATGGCTTAGTAGTCTTTTTCAGACTTTTTGCCTATTTCTATCTCTATTTGTTATAACTATTTTCTGACATTTTTATTGCTTTGCTTTCTATGCGAGGAACCGCTTGAAGATACTTTGGAAGAGACCTGTACCCGAGGAGGAGCAGAAGAAAGTAGTTATAATAGATAGAGTAGAATTAGATTAGTTTTCCATTCTAGTAGATTCTTTATTATTATTGTAATAGATTCTTGGACACTTGGACTCTCTTGACTCATATTTTGGGGTCTCTTTCGCCAAGCATCGGTGTGCTCGGGAGACCTCACCGCGTTTTTCGTCGGTTTTGATTTCATCGCATTTTTTCAATTTGATGCCTGGTTTTCTTGATTGTGATGTAAATAACTTAAAGCCCAATCCCTAATAGATTGCTTGCACCTATAGTTCATAATTAGACCTTATTAATGATATAAAATAAAAAACTTCACTTGATTGATTGAGAGGTCATGTGCCGCTAGAGGTCGTATACAGCGCGTGCAGGATCCGTTGTGGCGGACACCGATCGACATCCGAGATCAGGCATCGATCTCTCTTTCTAATCGGTTAACTATCGCTCTTCACGATCTTTAGAAATTTCTCATCTTAAGGACATTTTCTTTGTGCATCATTTAGATTAGTTTCAATTCTATCTTTTAATTTATGCGTGGATCACCCTGCATGTAGAGTGTTGGAGTCAAGTACGCATCTCTTACTTTGCATGCATCATAGTTTTTGATCTTGCATCGGCTTTTTCGACTTCTACCCCTATTTTTGGACTTAAAATAAATAAGGAGATCGAAAAAATTGATAGGCGTTTCTTTTATTTGAAAAAAAATCTAGAAAAAAGTAAAAATCATAAAATTGGGATTGTTTAAGCAAACTTGATTCTAAAACCCACCTCACTTAAAAATATTTATTTTTGGGAGAGATACCCCCTCATTGGTTGGTTTGCTTGAGCGAGAGAGTGACCCGCACACTAGTTTAGAACCACTTCTGAACTTCCGTTAGACTACTGGTCTTGGGGTTAGTCATTCTTCGGTGAGGATCTGTTCGGTAACCGGTAAAGCAGATCGTGATATCCTTAACAGATTGAATTGATCAGGTAGCCAGTAAACAACCCACAATTCATACTGGCTGGGAAAGATCTAGATTTGGGATTGGCCCAGTCTCTTGGGAGCATCGGTTTCCTACCAACTCAATCGCTCTCCAAGACTGATTTATCACCTAAAATAAATTTGACAAGATAAATCGACCGTTACGGTCATCAGCTCTTGTGTTGAGTAGGTGAATTGGGGGTTTGACTGCTGATCTTGTTTGCTTTTCAGATTTCATCTGCATTTCATCCCTATATCACGATGATGGGGCGGAGATCCCTTAGACTAGCTTTGGTAGACCTGCTCTCGTGCACTCCGCCTCATTCATCTATTGAGGTTCCGATGAGACTGATGAATCTCAAATTCATTACTTTAAAAATGATGATTAAGCTCAAATCCTAAAAAATCATTGACATTTCTTCATTTATATTGCATGATTAGCATCCATGCATGTTTGATAATAATTGCATTTAATCACTCATTATTGCACAAAATAAGAAGACAAAAATCCAAGCTAAAATGACCTATAAAATAGTCTAACTTCCTTGATTTTTAACTAATTCATGCTAACTCCAAATGACTTGAAACCAACTCCATTGAGTACATATCACTGACAAGAATAAATGAAAAATACAAAAAAATCACTAACCTAAATAAGTGGACCAAAAACCCAAACCCTTGTTCAATGATTTCCGTACTAAAACCTTGATTTCTTCCTCATCCATTGTCCGATTTGACCATACTCACTTTTGAACTAATGTACATTCAAATACCTTCAAAACAAGACCAAGTTCAAGTGAATTGGAGCTCATATGTGAAAGTTGGGTTTTGGGCCTCTTTTGTACATTTTGTATTTTAACGGTTTTTGATCTATTATTTTATGTATATAATTAACTCATTTTATTTTATTTCTTTTTCATTTGTCTTCTTTGATAAAAGTTTTATTAAAATGCACAAAAATCCAAATCCAAATTAAGCTTGAAATCAAAGACACTAATTGAGTCCGAGTCTTCACTAATTGTCTGTACAAAAATTGTCATTTTCGTGTTTTATTTTATTTATTATTTTCTAACTTAATAAAAATCCAAAAAATAGACTAATGTGTAAATATTTATCTTTGATTTTATCATATTTTTCCGAATTTTTATCTGGTTTAAAAATGACAAAAAATTAGAAAAATCCAAAAATCAAGGTATTCTATGGACATGGGATACCCAAAAATATCACTTTGTGCAAGTGATCGATTTTCATTTTGGTGGTCTTCGTGAAAGTTGTAGATCTCATCAAGACGAGCAACTTTCATGAAGAAATTTTTCCTATCTGAGGTCATTTTCTATTTATACTAGAATTATCATTGTATTTAATTTTCAATTTTTGTGGGGCTGACACGTGGCAGCTCCTGGAGATGCCATGTGTCACCCATTTTTGGGATTTATTTATACTAGTTTTATAAAAATAATAAAAAAATAAAAAATAAAAAAATAAAAAATGCCATGTGGCAGCACTAGGTTCGTCCGATCTCGGCCGATCGGACGGCACCTGTACGCCATCTCCTTCCTCCAATCCACTCTACTTTCCCAATTCCGTGACTTCTCCGCCAAGTGCCGGTGCACTTGGGGGACTTCACCATTGTTTTTCGTGTTTTTGATTTCATCTTCATAACTCGCTATTTGATTCTCACGATTTTAGCCCCTAGCCGTAGGATTTTTTGTTGATTGTGATGTAAATAGCTAAGGCCCAACACCTAATAGATTATATGTTCCTATAGAACATAATTGGACCTTGCTAAAAATTAAAATTGAAAAAGTTAACTTAATCATTTGAGAGGCCACGTGCCGCTAGAGGTCGTATACAACGTGTGTACGATCCGTTGTGGCGGACATCGATCGACCTCTGAGATTAGACTCAGGCCTCTCTCTCTTTGATTAGTTAACTATATGTTCTTCATTATTAATAGAAGTTTCTCATCTAAGGATGATTTCCTCATGCATCATATAGTTAGTTTACTTTCTATATTTAATTTATGCTGGGATCATATTGCATGTAGAGTGTTGGAGTAAGGTACGTATTTTCTATCTCTGCATGCATCATCGTGTTTGATGGTGCATTGGCTTTCTCGACATCCTCCCTCTGTTTTTGGACTCAAATTAATCAGAGAGGAAATCAGAAAGCTCGTTAGGCTTTATCTTTGAAAGAAAAAATCCAAAAAAAAAAGAAAATCAAAAATTAAAAATTGGGATTGCTAATTGAACTTGATCCTTAAATCAAATGTAATTAATTCATGCCATTGTTTTGGAAAAGCAATCACCTCGTTGGTTGCGCTTTTACTCGCTTGCATACAAACTATGGAGTCGTGCCCAAAGCCTATTAAAGCCTCCTAAGTGTTTGTACAACTTTTATTTGATCACTAAACTCTAAAATTGAAAAGATAAAGGACCATATCTCACGGTCTTCACAATGCTCAGAGTTGGTGAATTGGGAGTTTGCATTATGTTTGTATGTCTTTGGTGTGAGTCGGTTACGTTCATCTTCTTGAGATCATAAGTAGTCACCTTCTGTCATCCTTCTTACCTTCCGTCTCTTCTAACCCACCCTCCCTCCCTTCATTTCCCTCTCGTCATGATGGGCCACTTTCCATTTCAGCCAAATTTTGCGGCTTCTTCATTTCACGCCCATCATTCCTGCCCACTCTCTTGGGAGGTCGAAACTCCGACCGACATCCTATCTTCTCCCTCCTTATTTCCACTTTCACATTTGGGACATGCTATGAGTGATGCCCATAGAGTTCAGATTGACCAGGTACAATATATGAGCGATCACCATGCTGAGATGAGAGTGCATTACATAAGAGATCATATGAAGCAGTTACGAGTTTTAGATGCTCACGATTCTGGGATGATTGGACATTATTTAGGAGACGAGCAACCACACTTAGGAGCTCGGTCGGGGTCTATATTGAGTCCCTTCATTCTAGATTTAGAGTTCATTGATCTGTTGTGGAAGTTTTTAGGGGAAGTGCACGAGGAACCTTATTTGCATATCGATGAGTTTGAGGATATTTGTGGATCACAATCATATTCTATCACTTCTGAGGAAATGATGCTGATTACCTTCCCATTTACACTCAGAGTAGTGCCAAGAGTTGGCACAGACGATTGGGAATGAAAATTGCTAAATGGGGATATTTACGATCATTGTTTTTGCATTGATTTTACCCCCACCGTAGAGCAGAGATGATGCGGTCTTGTATTCGCGATTTCTCAGTTAACCCCTAGGAGCCATTGATAGATTCATGGTCGAGGTTACGTGATCTTTTGAGGTAATTTCCAGATCATGGATTTTCGATGACTGACCTTAACCACATCGCCACGAGGGGGAGGACCGCAGAGCAGATTGCATATGTCATTACCTCATGTGGTGGTTCACACCATTGTCCTTACCTGGATTTATTTGAGACCATCTTGGATACATTTCAGACATTCCATATTCACAAGATGATTTATTTGGGACAACACACGAGGGAGAGATGACACCAGATGAGTTTGTGACACATCAGGCCGATTTTAACAACACACACTAAGCAGAGGATATGGATGCTACTACTTCTAATTTGACGGATGTGTTGACTATGACTGTGGGTTTCAAGAACCGGAATTGGTCGAGTACCCATTGTATTTACAACCATATTTTGAGCCGGTCCGTACTTTCACATCGATGATTCTTGAATTTTAGATCTTTTAGTATCCCAAGAAATAGAGGAGGTACCCACATCTCAGCCATCCTTTGAGTCATTCTAGTGTCCATGCCAAGTAGATTCAGTATCTTTTCTTTAGGAGATCTTCTCAGATTTAGAGATACATTTGGATTCATCTCAACATAGAGAACTTGATGAGGGACCGATTTCTGATTTGACAGACCTTGATAGTCCAGTATTTGAGCCTTGTGTCCTCCCATTTGATGAGGTCGATACATTTTTTGGAGGACTTGATATTTGACAGCATAGATCCCCAATTTCCTGATGATTTGGCATTACTCCTCGAGGGATATCTGCGGGAGGATGTCACGGACCCTGTGTACTCGATTTCACTTTCTGGGAGTGCATCAAATCTGTCGGATCACAAGACCAAGTATTTTGATATTTCTGATCATGAGTTTGAGGTTTCTCTCCTCGACGACCCTCACGAGGATGACCCAATCTTTGAGGTCTTCGATGATTTCACTGATTTGTCTACATTATATGCATCGGGTATCAACCTTTTTAGTGAGTCTCTTGATCTTGATATTCTTTATTTATTCGAGACGGTGATTGACGTGGAGAAGTCCGTGGCAGATCCTTCCTTCTCCACGTTCGACTTCTTCGGCTCTGCCCTTTCACTCCATTCAGACCTTGAGCCAATGATTTCTTTTGTGCTACCAGAGCTCGATTTCATCTGCCCATATCTTTACCCGATAGCAGACACCCACCTGATTGTTATCTGGGTGTTATCATCTACACTGTTGAGTTCGTTGATGTTCTCCCACCGAGACTGCAACGACAGTACGGTATACGCCCCACAGATACTGTCTTGAACCTTGATACAACATTATCCTAGCCTTTGAGCCCAACTAGTGGCGTAAACTCTAGCGCTTGTTGAGAGGCACCTTAACATTGTTCACATTTGTATAGATTATTTTGTCCATATCATAAATTCTTTCTGTCTCACACCCCATCTCCATCTCATGATTTTTATACTTAGTGTGTACTTTACCCTAAGTATAGGGGGTGCCAGACTTGTGATTATTCTTTTGATTCTTTTTACCTTTGTTTTGCTGCCTATACTTAGGGATATTTTACCCTAAGTATAGGGGAGGTAGACTCTATACATCCCATCACTCGGTCGTCCCCTTGTGTACAGTCTTCTATACTTATGATTACTTGATCCTAAGTATAGGGGGATCACCAACTTCTATTGATTATATTCTTTTATTCATCGTTGTAGCATAGCGTTCCTCTAACTTCCCAATACTTAGCACAAGTTGTGTCTTCCTTTGCAGCTCTTTGATCACTATGAGGACATAATTCGAGCTAAGTATAGGGGGTGTCGTATATATTGTATATATACTTTAGCCATAACTCGTACTTTCATATTTTTAATATGGCAAAAATATTGTGCAAATACTAAAAAAACGCTTAAAAATACTAACTAATAAAAAAATGCAGATATTTCCTCAAAATTCTTTTTGTATATACTTGTATATATCACTAACTATTTGCATAAAAAACTTTTTGCATGTGCATCATTTTTCAAAAATCCATAAAAATTTCAAAATTAGAAAATTACTTCACAAAAAGATTTTGATTTCTTTTCTTTGCAGTGTACATATCTCTTGCATTGGCATGTGCATTTTTCAGGATAGTATTGACATTTAAACTTTGTCTTTAACAAATTAGAATAATCGAGCTTAGTTCGACCTTAATCCACTTAATTTTAGAGGAAACTTATAAGAATTGGAGTTAAGACTTTTCAGGTCCTAGTGACTTAATTCTTTGAGTCCATAAGACTATGTTCACATGTCATCTTGATAAGTCTAAGTATAATATTTAACAACAAACGCATGATTCTTTCATACCATGGCTTACCTCGGACAAGCACTCTACACGTAGATCTTCATGGAGGAGGTAGTGACGGGGTAGAATCTTTTGACTTGGGGTAGCATACGAGGGTAGTACATCTAGGCAGAACCTCTCGTCCTCCTCTAGGGAGGGAAGTGCGTCTCAACCTGGTCTGGCGAGGTTGAGGTCTAAAGACAGGATGCTGTGGGGTTGCAATAATGCTTCAAAAGAGGGATAGTCTACTAGCTCAAGAGGAAAAACTCCTTATGTACATGCTGCACCTTGTATAAAAAAAGTAAAAATACAAAATCTCCAAAAGTGAACAGTCTTGATAGAAAAGTAAAATGCATGCCGGAGTGTATATACAAGTAAAAAAAAAGAATAAGAGATTCAAAGTCAAATGTTTGTAAGCTTGCAGCGGACGACTTGGCTACATTGGTCATGCATCCAATGATAGGTAACTACACTGGTTACCGTCCATTCTCTTCTCCTTCCCCTCTTCTTGAGTTGGTTGTACTTGAACTTAGAAGGGAATATCCCCTCTCCTCGAGGAAAGAGTTGCCAGACCAGGGGATTAGAGTTACCTTGTTGAGAGAGGTTGTTTCTTTGCTACTTTTGAGATGAGGAGTTATATTTCACTTACACCGTACAAGTAAGAATTCATAGTCATAACAATTTGTGTATGTAGATTTGTTTTGATTTGGCTATTGAGGAGACCTGAATAGGAGTCTTATGGAACTTAGAGGCTGTTAGGTTTTAAATCCATTTGCCATTAAGGTTCTGACACACTAATAATCCAAAGGTCTAACAGAGCTCCATACTACATTTTTATGAAGATAAGGTTAAAACTCAACATTGTTCTAGCTTCTTTCCTTTTTCTTTTCTTTATTTTTAATTTCGCTTATTTTCCAAATAAGTGTTTGCTAATGGACTAGCAAAGGTAAAATATAGGGGAATGATGAATACAGGATTCATTGCCTTTATTCTTTTATTTTAGCTTCATTTCCTTAGTCAAACACGTGTAAATACCCACTAATTCCATGAATTTTCCATTTCGCATGCATTTGTTAAATATGCATTTTTAACACTTTTTGTACATAAATAAAAGAATAAAGAAGAAAAGAAAACGAAAAGAAAATGAAGGATGAATTTATGCAATAAATGCAGACTGACCCGAACCCCAGGAGAAGGTCAAGACTTGACCTGATCGACTAGGAATAAAGTAGGGGGAGATAGGTTCTGCAATTCAAAAATCCTAAAATATTTTGTAAATTTTTTTCATGTATATTTGTATAAAACTTACATTATTTTTTTTGTACATAAATTGACCTCAAACTAATTATTTTTGTAAACAAAAATTGTAAATATGTGTTGTAAATAATAAAAATAATTGCCAAATAAAATAATGTACATATTGCAAATATTCACACCCAGAAAAAACCGCAAAGCGATAATTCAAACACCAATTCTGGCTCCGTACAAACTCAAATTGAACCAAACTCTCATCCATTATACTCTAAATTAAATTATTTTTCAAAAGGCTGCGGTTTCATAATTTTTGGAGTTATGGTTAAAAAGTTGGTTTTCTGGGGTGTTTTGTGCAGCTTGACCAGTTACATATTTGTATAATTACTCACATTTATTTTTAATGTACATAATTGTAATATTATTTTATGAAATTAATTACATTTTATTTAAAAAAAGATGTAAACATTATTTCCTTATTTGTACATGTATTTAGTATATTATATGTACATAATATATGTATACAACTATCTTCCTTATATAAAAATAACCAAAAAAATAAAATATCTAACATTAATTTATTTATTTATTTATTTAAGAAAGTAGTATTTAATTTTAATTATTTAATTCATTATTTGATTTTAAAACTTACCATGTATATAATATTTGATTCCTTACCTTTAATGGCCATCATTAAGGTGGCTAATAGATTTTCATAAATTATTTATTTTATTTAATTCATTTAATTCCGAATTTTGTAATTTATTTATTTATTTATTTATTTATTTATTTCACCAATAAAAACCTTCCCCATTTGTAGATATTTTCCTTTTTTATTTTCTTCCTCTTTTTAATGGGCTCCTCCTCCCTCATTTCCTCTTGATCAATCTTTGGTGGAGAGGAGCCCGGTCTCCGAGAGCGATCTTGTTGAAGAAAGGTGCCCAGCCTCCGAGCTGTCCGGTGACAGCGCGTCGGCTTTCGTCGAGGCCATCACAACATTTTTGATCCCAAGTTGAGATCCATTTTGTTTCTTGTCTTTTTCTCTAGGATAAATCGTAGGTCGCATTTTTGCTCACATTTTATTAGTATTTAGATCTGAAAAACCCCAGATCTTTCACCATACATTTTTCGTCCGACACTTAGGTTTTCCATCACATCTTAATCTCTCCGTTTCACATTCTACCTCACACAATCTATTACCTCCGACCACGGAGACTCGGATCTCTCTCCCATATCACAAGATCCTTATCATTCACAAATTCTATTTTGTGGATAAATAAATTAAATAAATAAAAAATGCATATATTTGCTTTCTATCTCTCTAATATTTTTTTTGCAGGTTCATCTAAAAAATTATAAAAGAATAAAAAAACAAACAATAAAAAAATTCTTAGTTCCTATTTACATTTTCTTACAAAAAATATTATTTAAAAAAATTCCTTTCATTTACCATTCTGCTTACAATTTACAAAAAAACAAAAAAAAGAAGCAACAGGCAGCAAGGCCGCCCGCCACCCTCCACCTGAAGTCACCGCTCTGAGCACGCACCGCGATGCCGGAGACCCTTGCGCGGGTCGCCCCCACTTCATCGCCGGTGTTCTCCACCCGACCTCACAAGAACAAGCTACGTCGCCCGCGCGATGCCTCACCGCCTCCACTCCCGCTGGCTCTGTCGTGACCCAGTGCATCCCCCAACCACCTACCATCCTCCGTGCCCAATGCCACCCACCAGGTGTCGCCCGAGCACCACGGTTCCGTCTGCACCGCCCATGCACGGCTGAGCGCTGCATCCTCCAGCTGGCGGTGCAACGGCCTCCGATCTCCTCTACAGCAGTCCCGCGGCACACCTCCTACCCCCTCAGTAGAGCAACGTCGAACACGTCCCTGCTTCCCCTCCAACGGCGGAGGCCTGCGCTGCCCTCTACCCAACGCCGCACGCCGTGCGCACAAGTGGGGGAGAAGAGGTGGCGGCAGCCAAGGCCCCTCCCCTTTTGTTTGGATTTTGGAGAACGAAGACCAAAGATCCCTAGGGTTGGACATTTAAAAATAAAAAATTTAGAACATTTACGTAGAAACCCTCAGAATTTTCGGAATCTACAAATCAGCCCCTACATTAGGTAAATTTCAAATTTCTTACTGTGACTTATTTATTGTTATAAATTGGTACAAGAACATTTTATATTTACATTCTGATCCCTGTGTATCAGATAAATAATTTTCTTGACCTCTTTGATGGAATAAATATTTTTATTGTTGTAAAAATTCTTAAAAAATTATGTATGCTTCTGTTGTAGTGTTTATCATTGTATAAATTTTTCATGAATTTTTGTTGATGTTTGATATTTTGAAAAATTCAAAAAAAGTGTATTTTTGCTTGTCAAAATTAGAAAAATCATAAAAAATTGCAAATTGGCCTAAAAATTCCAAAAAAAGTAGTGTAGGTGTGTTTTGTTGTCTTTTAATTTATATCCAAATTTCGTGCATTAAGTCTATATAAAACTTCAAAAAAATTGAGAAAAACTAAACCTCTTAAAAAATTGTAGAAAATGCTAGAAAAATCAAAAAATTCTGATTTCAGTCTCTGATTGTAGATATTTCTTTGTTCTATAGTATAAAAATAATTTACAAGAGTACTGGGCATTAAATTAATTTTAAATTGCAAAATACTCTTGGTTGTGCACTGTTTCCCTTGTTTTCCACTGTTTGATTTTTAGAAAATCACAAAAATAGCAGAAAAATTTGAAAAAAATAACAAAAATATTTTAAAACATATAAATACAAAAATATTTTCTTTTTAATTTTCTGAGTATTTTTGACTATTCTGAAAAAAATAAAATTAGTGTGAGGTGTGTTTTTATTCCTTTGTGCTTGTTTTAAAAAATTAAAAAAAATAAAAATTCAAAAACCACTAAAAAAATCTTTTAGAAATTTGACTACTGAGTTTTTAAATCGTGCTCCTTGTGTTCGACCCTGGTCACATTTCAGGTAAAATGAATAGCGAAAACCGCTTACATTTGCTTTGATTGATTTATCTTTTATTAAGTGGTTTTAAAAAATATTTTTTCTCGTTGATCGAGTCGAGTGGTTGAGAACAATGACAATCGTGATAATTATTTACACATCTTGACCTTATCGATTTTTGTGTCATCAGAATGGCGTCGTTGTCGGGGAGCACGACTTTGTAGTCATTTTTCATTTTTGCTCAATTTTGTCTTTGAATATTATAATTGTTTTCTGGCCATCGTCTGCTTTGACTTTTGGTGCGAGGGACCGCTTGGAGGACGACTTGGTTTATTTTTTTGGAGGACCTGCACAGGAGGAGAAGCAAAAGAAGAGCAGGGAATAGTTATTGTGTTTGAGAGAACAATCCATTGTTGTAATAATTTAGACTTGAACACTTGTGGACTTGGACACTTTTTTGGAGTCTATTTTGCCAAGTGTCGGTGCACTTGGGGGACCTCACCGCTATTTTTCATGCTTTTGATTTCATCGTCATAACTCGCTATTTGATTCTCACGATTTTAGCCCCTAGACGTAGGATTTTTTATTGATTGTGACGTAAATAGCTAAGGCCCAACACCTAATAGATTATATGTTCCTGTAGAACGTAATTGGACCTTGCTAAAAATTAAAATTGAAAAAGTTAACTTAATCGTTTGAGAGGCCACGTACTGCTATAGGTCGTATACTGCGCGTGTAGAATCCGTTGTGGCAGACACCGATCGACATCTGAGACCGGACTCAGGCCTCTCTCTCTGATTAGTTAACTATATGTTCTTCATGATCAATAGAAGTTGCTCGTCTAAGGCTGATTTCCTCATACATCATATAGTTAGTTTACTTTCTGTATTTAATTTATGCGCGGATCATATTGCATGTAGAGTGCTGGAGTAAGGTACGCATTTTCTATCTCTGCATGCATCATCGTGTTTGACCGTGCATTGGCTTTCTCGACATCCTCCCTTGTTAGGCATTATCTTTGAAAGAAAAAAATCCAAAAAAATAGATAATCAAAAATAAAAAATTGGGTATGCTAATTGAACTTGGTCCTTAAAATCTAACGTTATTAATTCATACCATTGTTTTGGGAGAGCAATCCCCTCATTGTTTGCGCTTTTACTTGCACGCATACACACTAAGGAGTAGTGCCCAAATCCTATTAAAGCCTCCTAAGTGTTTGTACAACTTTTATCTGATCACTAAACTCTAAAATTGAAAAGATAAAAGACCAGATCTCATGGTCTTCACATTGCGTAGAGTTGGTGAATAGCGGTTTGCATTGCGCTTGTATGTCTTTGGTGTGAGTCGATTACATTCATCTTCCTGAGATCATTAGCAGTCACCTTCTGCCTTCCTTCTTACCTTCTGTCTCTTCTAACCCATCCTCCCTCCCTTCATTTCCCTCTCGTCGTGATGGGACACTTTCCATTTCAGCCAAATTTTGCGGCTTCTTCATTTCACGCACATCATTTCCGTCCACTCTCTTGGGAGGTCGGAACTCCGACCGACATCCTTTCTTCTCCCTCCTCATTTCCACCTTCACTTTTGGGACATGTTGTGAGTGATGCCCGTAGAGTTTAGATTGACCAGATACAAGATACAAGTGATCACCTTGCTGAAATGAGAGTGCATTCCATAGGAGACCATATGAATCGGTTACGAGGTTTAGATGCTCACGATTCAAGGATGATTGACATTAATTAGGAGATGAGCAACCACACTTAGGAGCTCAGTCAGGGTCTATATTGAGTCCCTTCTCTCTGGATTTAGAGTTCATTGATCTACTACTGAAGTTTGTAGGGGAAGTGCACGAGGAACCTTATTTGCATATCGATGAGTTTGAGGATATTTGCAGATCACGGTCATATTTTGATATCACTTCTCAGGACATGATGTGGATTACTTCCCATTTACACTTCAGAGTAGAGCCAAGAGTTGGCATAGACGATTGGGAAGGAAAATTGCTACATGGGGAGATTTACGATCATTGTTTTTGCATAGATTTTACCCCCACCGTAGAGCGAAGATGATGCGGTCTTGTATTCGTGATTTCTCATTTAACCCCCAGGAGCCTTTGATAGATTCATGGTTGAGGTTACATGTTCTTTTGAGGCGATTTCCATATCATGGATATTCGATAACTGACCTTATCCACATCGCCATGAGGGGGAGGACCGCAGAGTAGATTGCATATGTTATTACCTCGTGTGGTGGTTTACACTAGTGTCCCGACCTGGATTTAGTTGAGACCATCTTGGATACACTTTCAGAAATTACATATTCATAAGACTATTTATTCGGGACAACACACGAGGGAGAGATGATACCAGATGAGTGTGTGACACATCTGGCCGATTTTGACAGCACACACCAAGCAGAGGATATGGATTCTACACCTTCTCATTTGATGGATGTGTTGACTACGACTGTGGGTTTTGAGAACCGAAATTGGTCGAGTACACATTGGATTTACAACTAGATTTTGAGCCAGTCCCGTACTTTCACATTGTTGAGTCTTGGATTCTAGATCTTTTAGTATCCCAAGAAATAGAGGAGGAACCCACATCTCAGCCATCCTTTGAGTAATTCCAGTGTCCATGCCCAGTTGATTCAGTATCTTTTCTTCAGGAGATCTTCTCAGATTCATAGATACATTTGGATTCATCTCAGCATAGAGAACTTGATGGGGGACCGATTTTTGATTTGGGAGATCTTGATAGTCTAATATTTGAGCCTTGTGTCCTCCCATTTGATGAGGTCGATACATTTTTGAAGGACTTGATATTTGACAGCATAGATCCCCAATTTCCTGATGATTTGGCATTACTCCCCAAGGGTTATCTACGGGAGGTTGTCACAGACCCTGTGTACTCGGTTTCACTTTCTGGGAGTGCATCCGATCTGTCGGATCACGAGACCGAGTATTTTGATATTTCTGATCATGAGTTTGAGGTTTCTCCCCTCAACGACCCTCGTAAGGATGACCCGATCTTTGAGGTATTCGATGATTTCACTGATTTGTTTACATTATATGCATCGGGTATCAACCTTTTTAGTGAGTCCCCTGATCTTGATCTTCCTTATCTATTCGAGATGGTGATTGACGTGGAGAATTACCTCACAGATCCTTCCTTCTCCACGTTCGACTTCTTCGGCTCTGCCCTTTCACTCCTTTCAGACCTTGAGCCAATGATTTCTTTCGTGCTACCGGAGCTCGATTTCATTTGCCCATATCTTTACCCGGTAGAAGACACCTGCCTCATTGTTTATCTGGGTATTATAATCTACACTGTTGAGTTCTTTGTTGTTCTTGCTCTGAGACTGCAACGACAATACGCATACACCTCACGGATATCGTCCTGAACCTTGATACGATATTATCCTAGCCTTTGCGCCCAGCTAGAGGCGTAAACTCTAGCGCTTGTTGAGAGGCACCTCAACATTGTTCACATTTGTATAGATCATTTTATCCATATCATACATTCTTTCTGTCTCACACACCATCTCCATCTCATGATCATTCTATACTTAGGGTGTACTTTACCCTACGTATAGGGGGTGTCAGACTTGTGATTATTCTTTTGATTCTTTAACCTTTGTTATTCTACCTATGCTTAGGGATATTTTACCCTAAGTATAGGGGAGGAAGACTCTGTACATCCTATCACTCGGTCGTCCCCTTATATATAGTCTTCTATACTTAGGATTACTTGATCCTAAGTATAGGGGGATCATCGACTTCTATTGATTATATTCTTTTATTTGTCGTTGTAGCATAGAGTTCTTTTAGCTACCCAATACGTAGAACGAGTTATGTCTTACTTTGCAGCTCTTTGATCACTATGAGGACATAGTTCAAGCTAAGTATAGGGGGATGTCATATATATTGTATATATACTTTAGCCATAACTCGTACTTTCATATTTTTAATATGGCTAAATTATTGTGTAAATACTCAAAAAAAGCTTAAAAAAGTAACTAATAAAATGATGCAGATATTTCCTCAAAATTCTTTTTGTATATACTTGTATATATTACTAACTATTTGCATAAAAAAACTTTTTGCATGTGCATCATTTTTCAAAAATCCATAAAAAGTTCAAAATTAGAAAATTATTTCACAAAATGATTTTGATTTCTTTTATTTGCATTGTAAATATCGCTTGCATTGGCATGTACATTTTTCAAGATAGTATTGATATTTAAACTATGTCTCGAATAAATTTGAAAAATGGAGCTTAGTTGGACCTTAATCCAATTAATTTCCGAGAAACCTTATAAGAATTAGAGTTAAGACATTTTAGGTCCTAGTGACTTAATTCTTTGAGTCCATAAGACTATATTCACATGTCATCTTAATAAGTCTAAGTAAAATATTTAACAACACACGCATGATTCTTTCATACCATGGCTTACCTTGGACAAGCACTCTACACGTAGCTCTTCAAGGAGGAGGTAGTGACGGGGCAGAATCTTTTGGCTTGGGGTAGCATACGAGGGTAATACATCTAGGAGGAACCTCTCGTCCTCCTCTAGGGAGGGAAGTGCATCTCAACCTGGTCTGGCGATGTTGAGGTCTAAAGAAAAGATGTTGTGGGGTTGCAATAATGCTTCAAAAGAGGGATAGTCTACTAGCTCAAGAGGAAAAACTCCTTATGTACTTGTTGCACCTTGTATATATTTTCAAAAAAAGAAAAGTATGCAAAATCTCCAAAAGTGGACATGCCTGACAGAAAAGTAAAATGCATGTCGGAGTGTATTTAAAAGTGAAAAAAAAGAATAAGAGCTTCAAAGTCAAATGTTTGTAAGCTTGCAGCGGATGACTTGGCTCCACTGGTCATGCACCCAAGGATAGGTAACTACAGTGGTTACCATCCATTCTCTTCTCCTTCCCCTCTTCTTGAGATGGTTGTACTTGAACTTAGAAGGGAATATCCCCGCTCCTCGAGGAAAGAGTTGCCAGACAGGGGAATTAGAGCTACCTAATTGAGAGAGGTTGTTTCTTTGCTACTTTTGAGATGAGGAGCAATATTTCACTTACACCGTACAAGTAAGAATTCATGGTCATAAGAGTTTGCGTATATATACTTGTTCTGATCTGGCTATTAAGGAAACCTGAATAGGAGTCTTATGGAACTTAGAGGCTGTTAGGTTTTAAATCAATTTCCCATTAAGGTTCCGACACACTAATAATCCAAAGGTCTGACAGAGCTCCATAGTACATTTTTATTAGATAAGTTTAAAATTGTTCTGACTTCTTTCCTTTTTTTTCTTTATTTTTGTTTTCACTTATTTTCCGAATAAGTGTTTGCTAAGACATTAGCAAAGGTAAAGTATTGGGTAATGATGAATCCATGATTTGTCGCCTTTATTCTTTTATTTTAGCTTCATTTCCTTAGTCAAACACGTGTAAATACCCACTAATTCCATGATTTACCTTTTCGCATGCATTTGTCAAATATGCATTTTTAACACTTTTTGTACATAGATAAAAGAATAAAGAAGAAAAGAAAAAGCAAAGAAAATGAAGGATGAATTTCTGCAACAAATGCAGACTGGCCCGAACCCCGAGAGAAGGTCAAGATTTGACCTGATCGACCAGGAATAACGTAGGGGGAGATAGGGTCTGCAATTCAAAAATCCAAAAATATTTTGTAAATATTTTTCATGTATATTTGTGCAAAACATTCATTATTTTATTCGTACATAAATTGACCTCAAACTAATTATTTTTTCAAACAAAAGTTGTAAATTAAAATGTGTTATAAATAATAAAAATAATTGTCAAATAAAATAACGTACATATTGCAAATAATCACACTTAGAAAAAGCTGCAAAGTAATAATTGAAACACCAATTCCAACTCCATGCGAACTCAAATTGAACCAAACTCACTTCCATTATACTCTAAATTAAATTATCTTTCAAATGGTCATGGTTTCATAATTTTTGGAGTTAAGGTTAAAAAGACGGTTTTCTGGGGTATTTTGTGCAGTTTAACCACTTACATATTTGTATAATTACTCACATTTATTTTTAATGTACATAATTGTAAATATTTTTATATTAAAAATAATAAAAATATATATTTTTTTTAAAAAAAAGATATCAAAATTATTTCCTTATTTGTACATGTGTATAGTGTATTATATATACATAATATTTGTATACAACTAACTTCCTTATATAAAAATCACCAAAAAAATAAAATATCTAACATTAATTAATTAATTTTTTTACGAAATTGTATTTAAATATATTTATTTAATTCATTATTTGATTTTAAAACTTACTTGTAATATGATATTTGATTCCTTACCTTTAATGGCCACCATTAAGGTGGGTAATTGATTTTCCATAAATTATTTAATTTATTTAATTTAATTAATTTATTTATTTTATTTAATTCCAAATTTCGTAATTAAATTTATTTATTTATTTACTTGTTTTATTAATTTCACCAATAAAGACCTTCCCTATTTGTAGATATTTTCCTTTTTTATTTTCTTCCTCTTTTTAATGGGCACCTCCTCCCTCATTTCCTCTTGATCAATCTTTAGTTAAGAGGAGCCCGATCTCTGAGAGCGATATTGATGAAGAAGGATGTCCAGCCTCCGAGTCGTCCGTTGATAGCGCGTCAGCCTTCGTCCAGGCCATCACAGTATTTCCTATTCCAAGGTGAGATTCGTTTTATTTCTTGTCTTTTTCTCTAGGATAAACCGTAGGTCGCATTTTTTGCTCACATTTTATTAGTATTTAGATCTGAAAAACCCCAAAAAACTCACCACACATTTTTTGTCCGACACCAAATTTTTCATATCACATCTTAATCTCTCTGTTTCACATTCTACCTCACAAGATCCTCATCATTCACATCTTCTATTCTGTAGATAAATAAATTAAATAAATAAAAAATACACATATTTGTTTTCTATCTCTCTAATATTTATTCTGTAGGTTCATCTAAAAAATAATAAAAAATAAAAAAAAAACAAACAATAAAAAAAAATCTTAGTTCCTATTTACATTTTCTTACAAAGAAAATTATTTAAAAAAATTCTTTCATTTACCGTCCTGATTACAATTTAGAAAAAAAACAAAAAAAAGAAGCAACAGGTAGTAGTGCCGCCTGCCACCCTCCACCTGAAGTCACCGCTCCGAGCATGCGGCCCGACGCCAGAGACCCTCACGTGGGTCGCCCCCACTTCATCGTCGTCGTTCTCCCCCAGACCTCATGAGAAGCAAGCTACGTTGCCCGCACGACGCCTCACCAACTCCAATCCTGCTGGCTCTGTCGTGACCCAGCGCATCCCCCAGCCACCTGCCGCCCTCCTGGCGTCGCCCGAGCCCCGCGGTTCTATCTGCACAGCCCGTGCGTAGCCGAGCGCCGCATCCTCCTGTGGGCAGCGCAACCACCTCCGATCTCCTCTGCTGCGGTCCCGCAGCGCACCTCTATCCCCCTCCGCAGAGCAACGTCAAACACGTCCCTGCTTCCCCTCCAACAGCGGAGGCATGTGCCACCCTCTACCCGACGTCGCACGTCGTGTGCACAAGTGGGGGAGAAGAGGTGGCGGCAGCCAAGGCCCCCTCCCCTTTTGTTTTAATTTTGGAGAACGAAGACCAAAGAGCCCTACGGTTGGGAATTTAAAAATAAAAAATTGGAGCATTTACGCAGAAGCCCTCAAAACTTTTAGAATCTACAAATCAGGCCATGCATTGCGTAAATTTCAAATTTCTACTGTGACTTATTTATTGTTATAAATTGGTGCAAGAACTTTTTATATTTACATTCTGGTCCCTATGTATCAGATCAATAATTTGTGTGACCTCTTTGATGTAATTAATATATTTATTATTCTAAAAATTGTCAAAAAAAATTTGTATGCTTCTGCTATAGTGTTTGTCATTGTATCAATTTTTCATGAATTTTTGTTGATGTTTGATATTTTTAAAAATTCAAAAATAGTGTATTTTTGCTTGCTTGAAATTAGAATAACATAAAAATTTGCAAATTGGCCTAAAAATTTCAAGAAAATTACTGTAGATGTGTTTTGTTGTCTATTAATATTTGTCCAAATTTCGTGCATTAAGTCTTTATAAAACTTCAAAAAAACTATGAAAACCTAAAACTCTTAAAATAATTGTAGAAAATTCTAGAAAAATCAAAAAATTCTGATTTTAGACTCTAGTTGTAGATATTTCTCTGTTCTTTAGCATAAAAATAATTACAGGAGTATTGGGTACTTAAAGTAATTTTAAGTTGCAAAATACTCTTGGTTGTGCATTGTTTCCCTTATTTTCCACGATTTGATTTTTAGAAAATCACAAAAATAGCAAAAAATTTAAAACATTACCAAAAATATTTTAAAATATATAAACACAAAAATATTTTCTTTTTAATTTTCTAAGTATTTTTACTAATCTGAAAAAAACAAAAATAGTGTGAGGTGTGTTTTTATTCCTTTGTGCTTGCTTTGAAAAATTTAAAAAAAAATTCAAAAACCACTAAGAAATCTTTTTGAAAATTTGACTATCGAGTTCTTAAATTGTGCTCCTTGTGTTCGACCCTGATCGCTATACCAGGTAAAAAGAATAGTGAAAATCGCGTACATTTGCTTTGATTGATTTATCTTTCATTAAATGGTTTAAAAAAATATTTTTTCACGTTGATCGATTCGAGTGGTTGAGAACAATGACAATCGTGATAATTATTTACACATCTCGACCTTATCAATTTTTATGTCATCAGTCACTATGAGGACATAGTTCATGCTAAGTATAGGAGGTCTCGTGTATATATATATGTTATAGATACTTTAGAAGCTATAACTCGTACTTTATTGTATTTTAATAATATGACTCTCTAAAAGTATGGGTATATATTTTGGGTTTCTAAAAGCCGCAAGAAAATCGTAAATATGAATTTTAAAAAAATGGCTTAAATTTTGTATATAAAAATGTTGTAAAATTCTTTGATAAAATCTTTAAAAATTTGTAAATAAAATACTTGTAAAATATTGTATTAAAACCGTATAAACTTGTATATAAAATGTATATAAACTCTTATGAAAATGTACAAAATCTGTGTAAAATTTGTGTAAATTGAATTAATTCACTAACTCTTTCAAAAAGACCCCTAAAAATTAAAAAGTTTTAAATTCAATAAAAATTTGCAAAATTATTTAAAAATTCACTTAAAAAGCTTAATCTGAAAATGTAACTCATAAAAAATATTGCATTCATTAGCATTTTTCAGAATAAGTTTGATTCTTGAACCGAATGGATTTAAGTTTGATAGATGGAGCTTGGTTTAGGCCTTAATCCACTTAATTCTAAAAGGACTTTATTAGGAACCGGAATTGAGACTCTTTGAATTTTTCGGACTTAATTATTTAGGTTCCATGAGACCATGTTCGGAATTCAACTTGAAAGTGCCTAAGTAGGACTCCTGGTGTCATCTGTCTAACTCTTCTCCATTTGAATCAATTTTGAACTGATGCACTCTGCACTTAGCTCGACTTGCATGGAGCAGCGAAGGGAAATCCTTTTCGGTGGTGCGTTTCCATCCTTGTCTAGTTGCGATGACGTCCTAAGACGGGAGAGATTGGGATTGAAATAAAGGTTCAAATGAGGGACGGCTTTGCTGGAACAATTTTTCTAAGACCCCCAAAAAATGGATGGAATGAAAATATGCTATATCCATCGGTGCATAAAATACCTTGCAATGCAATAATTATCTCTACCAAAAAGAAACAAAATACACCAAATTCCAAAAATGACCACAATGGTTCGAGCTTCAGAAAATCCTGCATGTCTTAGTGGAGACTTGGCTAAACTAGCCAGGCTTCATAGGAGATGTAATTACACTGATCACACTCCAATTCTCTTCCTATTCTTCTTTCTTCTTTCTATATTCGACTGTGGACACAACACGACCTGACCTTAGAAGGAAATCCCCCCCTCCTCGAGGATTGAGTTGTTGGATAAGGGCCCAATGGAAGTGTATAATTGGATGGGCAGTTTCTTCGCTTCTCTTGAGCGGGAAGAGCTAAACCTTTTCATACACAATACAAATTTCTTTCAAAGCTGAAAAGCTTGCGTGATGAATAGATGGATCTGAGCTGGTGATGAATCTGTGATTCGTTATCTTTATTCATTTATTTTAGCTTAAAATCCCTTATAAAACACATGCATATAACACTAACTCCATATTCTTACTAACTTGCATCTGTGTGTAAATATTGTACACCTCTTACTAATTTTAACCTAAAATAAATAAGTAAAGAAAGAAATGAAAAATAAAAAAAATAAAAAAAATGGAAGACTGTATACAGGCTGACCTGAACCCTGAGAGAAGGTCAATACTTGACCTGATCGACCAGAAATAAAGTAGGGGGAGATAAGGGTCCTTAAGCAGAAAATCAAAAAAATGTGTGTGTGTTGTTGTAAATACTTCTCACTTAGTTTGTGTATATATTTATAAAACTAACACTAATTTATTTGTATCTTAATTGACCTCAAATCAAATAACTTTCAAAACCAAAGTTGTAAATAAAAATGTGTCTTAAATAATAAAAATAATTGCATAAATAAATCATTTAAAGAATAAAAGTAGCCACACTTGGAAAAAGCCACTAAGCATTAATTGAAAGACCAATTATGACTCCATATGAACTCAAATTGAACCAATCTCATTTTCATTGGATTCTAAATTAAAGTATCTTCAAATTGGTTGCGATTTCATAATTTTTGAAGTTACGAGTAAAAAATTGGTTTTCTAGGGTGGTTTGTGGAATTTTCTCATGTATTTTGTAAATATTGTATTTGTATATATTTGTAAATTAGTCTTACTAATTATTTAAAATAAAAATAAAAATAAAAAAATAAAATTCTTAAAACAAAAAAGGCTAATTTCCTCATTTACCCTTGTATATAATGTCATATATGTATATGGTATATGTATATAGTTGCTATTTTTAATTAACCATCATAAAATAAGAAAATACAATTTTTTTAATTCAATAAAAAAAGTGACAAAAATTAAAAAAAAGATAATTTTGTAAATAGTTTTATCTCTTTTACTTTATCTAATTTCATCTCTCTTATCTCTTCCATCAAAAAATTCAAAAAATCATTTCAATTTTCATCTCTCTTATCTCTTTATCCAAAAAATTCAAAAAAATCAAATTTCAATCTACCTTTTCTATTTATATAGTTCCTTCTCCCTCATTTCAACTTGATCAATCTTTAGAGAGAGGAGCCCGATCTCTGAGAGAAAATTGCATTGAGGAAGTTGCCTAGTCTCCAAGACGTCCGGTGACAGCGAGTCAGCCTTATCGAGGCGATCACGGTCCAGTTACGCTCCTAAGGTGTGATCCACATTTTTCTTATTTTTATCTAAGTTAATCGAAGTTATGTATTGATCGAATTTATCATGCGTAAAAATTGTTTGATCTGTTGTTTTGTTGTAGGCAGCAATCAGAATCAATCAAGAAATAACCACACAATAATTTAATTAATTTTCAATTAATGTGGTTTTATGTTTATTTTACTTGGATAAGTCCCAAGATCGAACACAAGTAGGCAAAGGAACAACCTAAAATTATGTCTACCAAAATTCATGCGCGGTTTTCGAGGTGGTCTTTTTTTGGGATTTTTAATGCAATAAAGGATGCAAAATGCAAATTCGACCTATTTTAGTGACTAAAATGTAAATATCGATTAAACAATATCCGAAATACAAATATTGTCCAAGTTGATAATTATGATGAAATGAATGCACTGTAATTTTTTTGGAATTTTTGGGTGTAAGATAAATTTTTTATGAATTTTTAAATGCAAACAAAGTGAATTTCAATATTTAATTATAATAAATATTAAACCAAATTATTTTCAAGGGATAAAATTATCTAAGATCTAACACTAGGTAATGGATCTCAGAAAAATCCTAAACCTCGAAAATGTAAGATTTATTACCTATTAAAAATCAAATATCGAAAAATGCAAAATGATTTTTATAGAGCAAAATATGTATGCAAATGCAATTCTATTTGGGCATAATGTTGAACACAATTAAGTACAATATGTGATTTTTCGAGAATTTTTAGAGCAACGGTTAATCAATGGCAAATTTAAGAGCACAAAACGGGAAAAATGTACAATTTTCCACAAAACAATTAATTATTAATTAACCATGATCACAAAAATGTCTACAATATGTCAAAAAGTAGAGAACTAATCGAGGAAGAAAATGCTATTTTTGGATAAAAAAAATAAAATGCAATGTAGCTGTTCAAATTAAAGGGGAACACGGGAGTAAAAATGCAATATTTTAATTAATAAATAACTGCAGAACATGGATAGAAATATAAATATCGATAAATATGGGGGGCTTTCTGCAAAAGTGCCAGAGGGGGACGTGCGTGGCACGTGCCCTCTGGTTGGTGGATTGATGGTAATATGACCCGCCACCACGTCGTTTGGATGCTTCGGCTCTCCTAGGATCGCCACCTTTGCTCTGCGGGCCCTCGCAAGAAAAAGAAAAGAGAATGTGTAAGAAATACAATTATCAAATATTAGAAAAGAAAAATGAAATGAAATAGTGAATATGAATAATGGAATAATGTGGCAAATTATAAACAGATATTTACAACCAAGACTAGCAGGTCAAAAGAGAAACCTAACTACCCTCAATGTGCCTCCCCGGCAACGGCGCCATTTTGTTGACACGGTTATTGAGGGTCGGATAAATTAATGAAAAAAATAGGTCGTTGTTATCCCCAAAAATCCTACGACAAACAAACAATTTTTTTTTTATTTTTGCTACTTATTAACCTGTATAGCAGACAAGGTCGAAAACATGAATCTCAAAGGACAATTATCCTTGGTTTTTGTGATTTTTTTTATCTTTTAATTTTTAATTTTTTTTCTAACAAATTTTTTTATAATTATTTATTTTCAATTTTTTAGTGATTTTGATTTTTCATTTTTTTTATTTTCAGAAATAACGAACAATATGAACAAGCATAAGAAATATGCATACCAACTCTTTTTTATAATTTTCAATAGTAAAAAATGCTCAGAAAAATCCAGAGAAAATATTTTTGAGTTTTAAAAGTTTTGAAATATTTTTTAGATTTTTTATGGAATTTTCAGATGTTTTTATATTTTTCTAAAAATCAAACAGTGAGAAAATGCGAAAATGTACACAACCTGGAGTAATTTGCAATTAAAAATAGTTTTAGTATCCAAAACTCCTAACAACTATTTTTATGACAAACTACAGAGCAATATCTAAAAATAGAAATTGAAATCACAAATTTTGGATTTTTCTAGAATTTTCTATGATTTTAATAAGATTTTTGGTATTTTTTAATTTTTTGGGTTTTATAAAAAAAATCAATGCTTCAAAATTGGTTAGAAATTAAAAGACAATGAAATAAAACTACCCTATTTTTTTGGAATTTTTAAGCAATTTTTTGATTTTTTATGAATTTTTGAATTTCCAGAAGAGAACAATGGCATGTTTTTGATTTTTTAATAATAATAAATGAAAGTAAAATGTAATGACAAATTTATACTAGGAAGATAATCACATCAGGAGCATAGCAAAATTTTTGCAAGATTTTAAGACTAATAAAAACATTTATTTCAGTAGAAGAATCATGCAAATCAATGTCTGAATAACATGGATTAAAATGTAAATAGTTTAGGTTCTTGCATTAAATAATAAAAATAAACAGAGTGAAGAATGCGCAATTTACCCACTGTGTTACGTGCTTGGCATGTGCTTGAGGCTCTAGTTGGGGCTATTTGGCGAATTTGAAAACGTCCAGAAGGTTGTTTGCAAATTTTTCAATTTTTTTAATTAAAACCCTAGCAAGCGTTCCATCTCTTCGTACTTCAATCGCAAGGGGGTAGTCGCCCAAGAATGCGCCGCCACAGGTGGCGGGGCGGACGATGTTCGGCGGTGCGACTGGTCGGCGAGGCAGAAGCGGCGGTTTGGAAGAGGACGCTGAACGGCCCGTTAGAGGCGAGCCTTGAAGGAGTGTCGCACGGAGGCGTCGTGCAGGTTGGTGGGACGCTGGAGCGGCGGGGGCGGTGCGGTGGCAAGGAAGGCGTTCTGACGGAGGAGCGCGCCCACACGACCGCTGTAAGCGGAGGGGCTGCAACGTGGTCGATCTGAGGGTGGCAGACGACAATTTGAGGTCTCGCGTGCCTAGAAGGAAGTGGTGCCTCGCGGGGCACGAGCGGTCGGCGTGCGAACAGGGGGCGGTTGGAGGCGTGCACCGCCGCTGCGCGGCTGAGCCGCGGGGACGCTCGGGCAGAGGCGGGGCGCAAGCGGTGCCTGGAGGGCAGCGGCCGCGGGGCGCTGCTTGCACGACCTGTTGTTTTCCTTTTTTTGTTTTTTTGTTTTTTTTTTATATTTTTGTTTTTACTGTAATCAGATGAAGAAGGATTTTTTATAAACAGGAAATGTAAAAGTAAAAAAGAAAGTTTTTTTGTTTTTTTATCTTGATTCTCCTGCAAAACAAATGTGAGGGATAAAGAAAATAAATGGCTCTTTTTTATTATTATTTTTATTTATTTACAACTCAGAAAAAAGAATGAGGATTTGGCAGAAATGAGAGATTTGAATCCGATCTCCGACCACCGCACGCAGCCAGAGTTGAGAGATCGTGGACGATAGATATAGAATGTGGGGAGATCAAGAACGTGAGAAGAAGCCAGGTGCTGTGTGGTGGTACGTTGGTCCTCCGGCCGACGTAGGAGAGCAGAGAGTACAGAGGAGGGCGCCGATGAAGAAAGCAACTCCAACTGTTGATGAAGTCGGCAATGATGTGGATGCTAGATGGCCGAAGCTTCGATGCGGAGGTCGGCCGAAGGTTGGAGCTCTGGCCTGGAGATACGGGGGAGGCGTACGGTCGTCATGTATGTGTCGAAGAAGACAAATTCGGTGGTTGTTGGCAGTTGGTTCGATGAATGTTGGCAGTGGCGAGGATGGCGGAGCTGCGTTGGGTTGAAACAGAGGTGGAGCAGGGTATCGATGGCAGTAGCAGGCTCGACAGCGACTGAGGTCGGAGCAGGGGCAAGCTCCAAGAACGAGGCTGCAACAGTGGGGTGCCCACCGGATCACGCCGCACCTTCGGGGATAGAGCTGGAACGCGGAGCTGTCACATCCAGTTGGTGGAGCTCCCCTTTTGGTGTTGTACTCGACGGATGTTTGGTCGAGAGGCAGTGATTATCATTAAATAGAGGGGATAAAGGGTAGATGAAGATGGAAGGTGAAAGAGGGGATACAGTGGTTGGGTGGCGATCTTTGACGAGGGAGGTGAAATCGCACGGAGATGGAATGTTGGCGTCGATTGATTCGCGAGAAGAGGGGGATGATTGGAGCCCTGGATCTTCATCTTATTACAAGCAACCCCAGCCCAGAGGTTACGTGCATAGAACATGACCTGATGGGAAAATTGCAAGGAAACCCCCGACGAATTACCAAATCATCAGCAGCACCCCCATCGGCCAGAGGTCACGTGCGCTGCACATGACCGTTGGAAATTTTGCACTTACCCCCTCCATGGTTCCAGTAATTTCAATTTAGTCCTCCGTGCTTTATTTAATTATTGTAATATTGCAGTAATACCTCTTTGTTCCCTCCTTTTTTTGGAATCGCTTTATGGAATTATTCTTATTATTCAAAAATAGCACGATGTTCTTCAATTAATTATCTACATTATGGCATATGTTTGACATTTTTGTGATTTGTGATTAATTAACAATTAATTGTTTTATAGAAAGTTGCAGATTTTGCCCATTTTGTGCTCTGAAAGTCATAATTAATTAACCATTGCTCTAAAAATCGCCAAAAATTCACGGATTGTAGAATTATTGTTTGCAACATTGTGCTTAAAAAGAATTATATTTGCATGCATAAATTGCCCTCTAAAAATTATTTTATATATTCCAATCTTTAATTTTTAACATGTATTAAATCGAGTATTTTTAAGATTTAAGATTTTTCTAAGATTGATCACCTAGTGATATATCTTTGATAATTTTATCCCATGAAAATATATAGGTTTAATATTTATTATATTTAATTATTGAAAATAACTTTGTTTGCATTCATAAATCCATAAAATATTTATCTTGCATCCAAAAATTCCAAAAAAAATTAAAGTACATTCATTTTTTCATAATTGTCATCTTGGCCAAGTTTCATATTTTTTGAACATTGTTTGATTGATATTCATTTTATAGTCCTTAAAATTGGCCTAATTTTAATTTTGCACCCCAAACTTGCATTAAAAAATACAAAAAAAAAGAGTGTCTCAAAAACCGTACACGAACTTTGATAGACAAATTTCTATGTTGTTCCTTTGCCTCCTTGAGTTCGACCTTGGGACTTGCCCAAGTAAAATAAACATTAAACCACTTCAAATAAAATTAAATAAAATTTTGTGGTTATTTCTTGACCGATTCCGATTTCCCTCCTACAATGAAACGACATAAATTTAAACGCATGATAATTCATGCAAATTAAGTAGGGCATTTTTGGACTCGTCAGATGGCATTGTTGTCGGGGAGGCAAACGGCTTAGACTTTGTCTAAAAAAAATTTTTTGTTCGGTTTTCTGCATTCGGTTAGTCTGACCCCTGAATCTTCACTATATATTTTTCATAATATTTTTTCTCTCTGTATTTATTTTATTTCCAACATTTATTTTCTTATTTTATTTTTATTTATTTTTGAGTAGCTCTCTTATATTCTCTCTCTTTTTTTCTTGGGAGGTACCTGACATACGTGGAGTGGTTTTCGAGAATCGACACATCTTCAACGACTTCCGAAAAGCTGCATTAAAAATTAAGATCGAGTCGAGTCATGAGAGAGTGTAGAGTCTAGGATTTATTTTTCTGCAATTTTAATTTTTATAATTAATTGTCCATTTATAGCGGTATCCGTTTGGACTCTCGTGTGTGTAACAATACCTTGAACTATTTTTGTGGTGTGTTGTGGCATGTTTCACTCTCTGGTAAGGGTGGGGCCCGACTTGAGTGGCGCTTAGGATAGACCTCCACATACGGTTGTTAGAGCTTTTAAAATTTTGATTGTGCTCATAGAACCTAGGACCACACTGACATTAATTGAGATGCGCATTAGATCGTTCAAATTAGTCAAAAATTTAACTTATTTCTTCCTGGCTAATAGAACTTTCTGTTAGGCGCGGTTTCCATCAGCTTGCATTCATCTAGAATAATCTTTACATTACACATGGAGATTGTGAGGAATCATTGTTAGTCTTATAACTGAGCATACATCATCGTTTTTCACGTGCATCGGCTTTTCCCAAATTTCTCCCTCTTGTTTTGTCACATAATTTTAAAGGAAATCGGGACTGGACGGTAGATGTGTATTTGTGCTCACTTAATTTTTCAGTGATTGCATAATTAAAATTGGGATTGGGGCTGCTAAATATAGCTGACTTTAATTAACTCATAAATTGAGAATTTTTGCGGGAGAGCAAACCTGACCTTGGATTCATTTATTTATTTGAGTGAGTGAGAGATGACACTTAAGTTAGAGCCCAAACTTGGATTTTCATATTGACTACTGATTTGATAAAAATGATTAGCTACTTCTTAGTAAGGATCTACAGGTAGCCGATAAATGGTCCGGATTTCCTTAGCATAGTAGGTGGTTTAAAGGACATTGCGTAAGGCTCCGTCCTTAAGTAACATGGGTAGTCGTTTTACGGTCCGTACTTACACCCACACTGGCTAAAAGTAGGTGCAACTAGTCATAGGAATTCAGTCTAGTCATTAAGAAAATTATCGGCACCTAACAGCTCGCTAAATTCTTTCCAAGATTGATTTATCAACTTAAAATTGAAAATATAAATTGTCGAACTCTTGCGGATTCATTGTGTGAGTTGGTGAACCTCGGGTTTGATTTGTGTTTCTATTTGTGTGCGTGAACCGATTTCGAATATCAAAAACTGCACCCTTGTGCCATCACTCTCCTATCTTGATCTGAAACAGTTAAGGCGCAGATCCATTATGTCAACCAATAAGCCTCCGTCGAAAATTAAGGAACTTTTATCCATGTACCCTCCAGATCCATATTATGAAAATAAATTTATCTCGGTCAAACAAAAATCATCATTCAATATGGAACATCTGTCTGAGTATCCATTAGAGCTATTTCGACCAAAAGCTTCAAAAACTTTTCCAACTAGACACCATCCAACTTCCACAGGAGACTCTCACCCACAAATAGATCCAACCCGCTCTACAAATCCGATCTACTTCATGAATGGCGATCCTTTGTATTTGGATCATACAAACAAGCAACCGTCTTAGGTATCCACTTCTTCGTATGTCAATCCTCTATATTCTGATCATACAATCCATCCTTCATATTCTGTAAATGTCAATCCATCATTCATGGTAGATTCTAATCACATGATCGAATTTAACACTTCTTGACATCTTCCACCTTCCCCATACTTGAATGAAAATAAGCAACTATCATCTTGGATTGACCATGACAACCCCATCTTCAGACATGACACTCATACAGAGGACTAGACTAATGACAGTGATACACATAAACCCTGTATTTTGACTCCACAGTAAAAGGGTCCAATCAATCATGATCAAAGGAATGAACTCTACTCAGCCAACTCCACATGCTTGATTCACACCATAAAACATATGGTTTCTATCCTATTGAGCAGACTCCTTGCATGATTTTAAAGGAGAATTTTTAAGAAGATAAAGATCATACATTCGATATTCCAAGAAGATCTCCTCACAGCTCATACATGAAAATGGAAGATGTAATGATTGAATCTCAAATTCAAAAATGAGGAATCACACAGACTGCTCCTGAAAATTCTCTGGACGATGACATTTTGAGGATAAGTAAGGGATATGAATTAATGGAGGAAAAATTGAAAAATAGACTTATTTCATTTTATGGAAGCTCGGGTATGAAAGAAGATGATGAAATAAATGGATCTAATGTTGAGCAACCTGAGGATATTCAGAAACCCATGGACTATGCTCATCCTCGGAACAATTCTGACAGTGGTACTTCTACATACTACTCCCCTAGGAATAACTCTAACTCTGATCAAAGCCCATGCTCATCTACGGAAAACACGACATCACCACACTATAAAGAAAATACCAAAAAAATGAAAATATTCAAAACACCTAAAAAGTTGAAAATACAGAAATAATCATAAAAATTGAGACTATAGAAGATCTAAAGAATTTGGATATTGTTTATGGGAAGCACTGGAGAAGAGACTGATTTTTGAACTTCCTTTTATATAGGCCATTGAACACTTCCCCGAACTTAAAGGATTTGTAATGGACAAATTAATTATGAAAAAGTCGGGCAAGATAAGGACAAAGACTGAACGACATATTTTGTCTAGCCACCTCCTTGGTGTTAAAGAGAAAAACCAAGAGCCACATAGTGAAGCGGTTGCCCAGATTTGACTGTGGAATTAAAGACATAATTTTTACCCATGCTCGAATTGATGACGACTCACCAATTAATATCCTCCCGACCTCTGTATTTCACGAGCTCAAACTTAGACCTATCAGAAAGATACGAGAGATCGTTCAACTAGCTGATCTATCAATAAAGCGGCCAAGAGGAACCATTTCTTTCATCATTACATTCCAAGGTGCTCCGCTCAAAATAGACTTCACGATTATTGATATTGAGCATCAAGGAGAATTCACCTAGTCTCCGATCATTCTCAGAAAGCCATTCTTGGAATTGGCTAAGGTAATTATTGAGTGTGAGACTCGGGAAATCAATTTTACAGCATTCGGAGCACTTCGATGTCAACAAGTCTTTGAGGAACCACGATTTTTTGAGTCAACCCATGAAGCCCTCAACATCCGTAACCATCAAGCAGTAGAAGAGACCTACCATGTTGCTACACCTGATATAGCAGTTGTTGATGAGACTATTGATTTAGAGACTCTCTCCCCTATTCCATTTCCAGCTTCTCTCACCATGGAAAATCGAATATATGACTCGTATGATCCTGAGACTTATGCATGGGCGCACCCTGAGTCGACCGAAACCTTCTCTTACTACCTTGATCAAATCAACCCAACGCAGGAATGCTCCAACATCATATTAATGGAGGACGAACATGCAGAGACTCTCCCTACTATTCCATTTCCTGCTGCTATGGAAAAGTGTTTCTTATACGATCCTGAGACATGCTTGGGCTCACCCTGAGTCAACCTTCTCTGACTACCTTGACCGAATCAATTCAACTAAGGAGTGCACCAACATTAAGAAAACTAAGAACAAATACGTCGGACGAATACCAACTAAGGAGAAAATTTTCAATGGTTATTCATCTAGAGACTCAAGTGGACCAACACCTTCACAAAACAAAATGATTGCTCCTTCATCTAAAAAGGAAGTCGCCTTTGAGCTTCCAGAAGAGGAATCGTCTGATGATCCCTCATCAGGTCCGGATAAGGTAATCTACATGAGTGAGGTCTGTTCGACAGTCTTAAAATCTTATTTTCACAAGGATCCAAACTTCGATTCTCGTTGGACTTCTCCCGTTCCTCATTGTTATTCGTCCAAAGCCAATTCTCCTGGTCTCATTAAATATACTGGAATAATTTCTTATGAGCTGACTGAGACTGGTGCTTCAGAGTATTAATTTGAAGATAAATCTCTTGGTCCCAAGAAGGAATGAATTCTGAGAAAACAACTAAAGAAATTAAAGAACAAGAATATCTAGAGGGCCTCCACTTTCAAATACTCTTCCTCTAAGGATAACTCCGATGATGGTTATCTTTCATCTAACTCATACGCTTCATCTACTATCCAGCATGATTTCTTTGAGGATAACACTGATAATAGTTGGGAATCATTTGCTTCATCTCCTTCTTATCATTATGATATCCCACCACAGGCTCACTAAAAGATCGGTCGAAAACCGCCTTAATCATCGGCTACCCACCCTCCCTCCCGACCCCATCGGTCTTCCTGTACATAATCTTCCTCTACATAGGCCAAGGCTTAAGTATGGGGGGACCGGTGCCATATGAACATACCATTCTCCTCATCAAACTCCTTCTTACAATCACCTCATTTCCACCCTTCTTCTACACATAGGCTGACCAGAGCCTAAGTATAGGAGGAACCAATGCTCATATGTATATACTCTCCTCATTCTCATATTTCGACCGCCTCATTTTCGCTCTTCTTCTATACTTAGACTGTTCACATCCTAAGTATAGGGGGGAGGACCTAGATATCTTTTTCTTTTTTCACTCTCTTACGCTTAGCCCGAGCTATGTCTTCTACACGCTTCTTGTTCTCTGAGGACACAGCACTCTCTAAGTATAGGGGGTGTATATATATACTATATATATTTTACCCATAGCTCGTACTTTCACATAAGTCTAAATGTATTTACGGGGTGGGTAATTAACTTGAAAAAACAAACAAAAAAAACAAAAAAAAATTGTTTTGCTACTAACACTGACTGCTTCCAACCAAAAATTCTTAACAAAAAAATGGATTCTTATTCATTTTTGGATAAAAATCTCAAAAAAATCCCTTGTATAAAAAATTTAATTTTTTTGTCAAAAGTTAAAAAAATTATATTTGCATTTCCCACACATGCACTTCTCCAGCATTACATTCATTTGCATTTGAGAAAAGCCCTTGGGCTCTGAACCGAGTTATGAGCAGAAACCAAGAGTGGTCTGGACTTGACCTTAATCCACCTAATTTTCAGAGGAAATTCATCGAGAAATAGGATTTTAGAAACTTCAGGTCTTTGACTTAATTCTTCGAGTTTCACATGATAATGTGCAGCATTCGACTCTTAGTGTCTAACCTGGTCTCTTCATTCTGAGTACGACTCTGGAATAGGGAGTTAATTTGTATTGCCGTACTATGCACTTTGCTCGACTCAGACAGGGTGTTGGAAGACTGTGTGAGTTTCTATTCTGGTAGCGTGGAAATCTAAAGACCGAAGTACGGGTTGAAATAAAGTTTCGGACAAGGGATTGACAGTTGGGCACAATTTTTTCTAAGACCCCAAAATATGTAAGAAAAAAAGATTCTATATCTGTATGGGCACAACAAGATCCATGTAGAGCTATCAAAAATCCAAATACAAAGAAGCCACTATTAAATAAATATCTGACCAAAAAAGTTCAAGCTTCAAGAAACCTGCAGATCTTGGTGGAGACTTGGCTAAACTGGCCGGCTTCACAAGGAGAGGTGACTTTACTGGCCACCCTCCAGTTCTTTTCTCCTTCTTCTAACTTTTCCCCCATTACGATTGTGAACACAGCACGACTGACCTTAGAAGGAAATACATGACTCTCTGAGGATGAGTTACTGGAGAGGAGGTTTGCATGGTAGTCCGGCATTCTAGATGGGAAAAGTAAAACTTTTCACACACATGAGTCGATTCTTCAATGTTAATGGGGTAAGCTTTGGGAGAGGATTAATCTAAGATGACTTCTGAGCCGAAACTGTGACAATGATGTGTATTTTTTGAACTTGAAGGATGTTGATTTTAAAATTCTAAGTCTCACAGAAGTTTCGCCAAACTAATAATCTAAAGGTCGGGTCTAGTTTCATTTTCACCTTCTTCTCATGATCTTCGTATGGAACCCAATCTCATTTCACCTCATTGTATTGCTTTTGATGATCAGGGACGAGCCTGGTTTAAGTATAGGGGGATGATGAATCTCATATTCATCACTCTAAAAAAGATGAATTAAGCTCAAATCCCTAGAATTCATTAGCATTTCTTCGTTTATATTTCATAATTAGCATCCATGCATGTTTTGATAATAATTGCATTTTATCACTAGTTATTGCACAAAATAAGAAGCCAAAAACCCCAGCCAAAATGACCTGTAAAATAGTCTAACTTCCTTACTTTTTAACTAAATCATGCTTACTTCAAATGACCTGAAACCACCTCCATTGGCTACATATTACTGACAATAATAAATGAAAAATACAAAAAATCACTAACCTAAATAAGTAGACCAAAAACCCAAACCCTAGTTTTAGGATTTCCAGACTAAAACCTTTACATCATCCTCATCCAGTGTTTGATTTGATCCTACTCACTTTTGAACTATTGTATATTCAAATACCTTCAAAACAAGACAACGTTCAAGTGAATCGGATCTCATATGTGAAAGTTGGGTTTTGGGCCTCTTTTATACATTTTGTATTTTAGCGATTTTTGACCTATTATTTTATGTACATAATTAATTCATTTTATTTTGTTTCTTTTACATTTGCCTTCTTTGATAAATTTTTTATTAAAATGCACAAAAATCCAAATCCAAACTGAGCTTGAAATCAAAGAAACTAATTGAGTCGATTCTTCACTAATTGTCTGTACAAAATTTGTCATTTTCGTGTTTTATTTTATTTATTCTTTTTCATACTTAATAAAAATTCAGAAAAAATAAACTAATGTGTAAATATTTATATTTGATTTTATCATATTTTTTGGATTTTTTCTGGTTTAAAAATGACAAAAAATTTAGAAAACCCAAAATTTAGGTATTCTATGTACATGGGATACCCCAAAAATATTACTTTCTACAATTGATCGATTTTGATTTTGATGTCTTCATAAAAGTTGTAGATACCATTGAGACGAGCAACTTTCGTGAAGAAATTTTTTCGATCTGAGGTCGTTGCTATTTATTCCAGAATAATCATTGTATTTAATTTTCGATTTTTTGTGGGGCTGATGAAAAAAATGAAATGCCACATGGCAGCACTAGGGCCATCCGGTCTCGGCCGATAGGACGGCACCTGTGCGCCATCCCCTTCCTCCAATCCTCCCTACTTTCCCAATTCTGCGACTTCTCCACCGCCCTTCTCGCGGCCACCTTCTTCTCCGGTCGTCGCCATGGATCTCCGATCTCCTCTGAAAATCTGATCAATCGCATCTCCAATCATCCCCCTCTTCTCGTGAATCGATCGATGCCAACATTCCATCTCCGTGCGATTTCACCTCACCAGTCAAAGTTCTCCACCCAACCACCGTATACCCTCTTCCACCTTCCTTATCCGTCTACCCTTTCTCCCCTCTATTTAATGATCATCGCCGCTCCTCGACCAAACATCCGCCGATTACAACACCAAAAGGAGGGGGCTCCACCAACCGGAGGTGACAGCTCCGCGTTCCAGCTCTCGTCCTCGAAGGTGCGACGAGATCTGGTGGGTACCCCCACCGTTGCAGCTTCATTCTCGGAGCTTGACCCTGCTCTGGCCTCAGTGGTCGTTGAGCCTGCTACCGTCATCGTTACCCCGCTCCACCTCTGTTTCGACGCAACGCAGCTCCGCCATCCTCGCCACCGCCAACGTTCATCGAACCAACCGCCAACACCCACCGGAGGTGTCTTCTTCGACACACGCACGACGGCCATATGCCTCCCCCGTATCTCCAAGCCAAATCTCCAACCTTCGGTCGACCTCCGCATCGAAGCTCCGATCATCTTGCATCCACGCCATTGTCGTATTCATTGACAGCTGGAGCTGCTTTCTTCATCGACACCCTCCTCTGTACTCTTTGCTCTCCTACGTCAGTCGGAGGACCAACGTACCACCGCATAACATCGGACTCCCAGCTCGAGGTCCTCCCACGTGCACGACACGTGAGGAGGAAACGTCAGCAAGCCGCAACCCCACGTGATCTACACGCACACATTGGGGAAATATTACGAAAGAAATCCCAGATCTTCATCTTATTACAAGCAGCCCCAGCCCAGAAGTCACATGCATAACACGTGACCTGGTGGGAAAATTTCAAGGAAACCCCCAGCGAATTGCAAAATGATCAGCAGCACCCCCGCCGGCTAGAGGTCACATACGTTGCACATGATCGCTAGAAATTTTGCACTTACCCCCTCCATGGTTCTTATAATTTCAATTTAGTCCTCCATGCTTTATTTAATTATTGTAATATTGCAGTGATACCTATGTATTCCCTCCTTATTGTGAACCGCTTAATTGCATTATTTTTATTATTCAAATTATTATTCAAAAATAACACGATGTTATTCAATTAATTCTCTACATTATGGCATATGTTTGATATTTTTGTCATTTGTGATTAATTAATAATTATTATTTTATGTAAAATTGCATATTTTTCCTATTTTGTGCTCTGAAATTCATAATTAATTAACCATTGCTCTAAAAATTGCCAAAAATTCGTGGATTGTAGAATTAGTTGTTTGCAACATTGTGCCCAAAAAGTATTATATTGACATGCATCATTTGCTCTATAAAAATCATTTTACATATTTCAATATATTATTTTTAATAGGCATTAAATCTAGTATTTTTAAGATTTAGGATTTTTCTAAGATCGATCGCCCAGAGATATATCTTGGATAATTTTATCCTTTGAAAATAATTTGGTTTAATATTTATTATAATTAATTTTTAAAATTCACTTTGTTTGCATTCATAAATCCATAAAATATTTATCTTGCATCTAAAAATTCCAAAAACAATATAGTGCATTCGTTTCATCATAATTGTCATCTTTGTCAAGTTTCATATTTTTCGGACATCATTTGATAGGTATTCATTTTCTTGTCCTTAAAATTGGCTTAATTTGCATTTTGCAGCCCAAACTTGCATTAAAAAATATCAAAAAAAGACCGCCTCGAAAATCGTACACGAACGTTGATAGACAAATTTCTAGGTTGTTTCTTTGCCTCCTTGAGTTCGACCTTAGTACTTGCCCAAGTAAAATAAACATTAAACCACTTTGAATAAAATTGAATAAAATTTTGTGGTTACTTCTTGATCGATTATGATTGCCCGCCTACAACAAAACGACATTAATTTAAATGCACGATAATTCACGACAATTAAATAGGGCATTTTTGGACTCGTCAGAGATTAGACACACTCTTTGAACCCGAGTTCGATTCTGCCATGTTCCCCCTTGAACAACCTTCTTCCAGTTCTGAGGTGCCTAGGAAGAGGCTAGCATAGATTTATGTTCACTTGACGGCACATGATTTTGGGCCTCTTGCCTTTGCGGAGACCTGGGAGATGGCCAGCGGCGAAGAGTGCACCAATGGGAAGCCCCAGGATTTTACCTATGTTCTTGATCAGGGCGCCATCAACAACACGCTCCTAGCCTCCTTGGAGACGACACAGAGACAGATTAGAGACCAGGGAGCCTTCATGGCTGAGGTGCGTCTAGATTTAGCACAGATGCGAGCCGATATGGGAGAGCCACACCGAGTAGTCGGTGGAGATATGCCAGCACCTGGAGGAGGAGCAGACGGACACCCGGAGGATCAGCCAGAGCCAACCATGCAACCACGGCCGATGAGGCAGTTGCATAACCCTGGTGCAACCCTCACCCATCGTTGGATCCAGCTCCCAGAGATTCTGTCCAGATGATTCAGCTTTTGCCCAAGTTTCATGGGCTAGCCACCGAGGAGTCGCATCAACATTTATAGGAATTTGAGATGATCTGCAGCACGGTCCACGAGAGATTTATGGACGAGGATACTATCAAGATGATAGCATTCCCTTTCTCCTTGGTCGACAGAGCAGCCTACTGGCTGAAGCATTTAGAGAGATACGTTACCACTTGGGAGTAGCTCCGGACCGAGTACTTCAACAAGTACTATCCACTTGATCGGACCAATGCACCTCGAGCTTTGATCAACAACTTCATCATGATCCCCAACGAGCAGTTCCATGAGGCGTGGGATCGATTTCGTGAGCTCATTGACTAGTGTCCACATAATGAGATTTCCATGCCCAACTGATGAATCCATGATTTATCGCCTTTATTCTTTTATTTTAGCTTTATTTTCTTAGTCAAATACCTGTAAATACCCACTAATTTCATGAAACTACCATTTTGCATGCATTTGTTAAATATGCATTTTTAACATTCTTTATATTCAAAATAAAAGAATGAAGAAGAAAAGAAAAGGAAAAGAAAATAAAATAAATAAAGGATGTATATATGAAATAAATGCAGACTAACCCGAACCCCGAGAGAAGGTCAAGTCTTGACATGATCGACCAGGAATAAAGTAGGGGGAGATAGGGTCTTTAATTAAAAAATCCAAAAATAATTTATAAATATTCTTCCTTTTAATTTTTCAATTTATTCCTTGTATATTTCTACAAATTTTACACGATTTTATTTATATATTAATTGACCTCAAATTAAATATTTTTCTAAACATAAACTGTTAATAAAAATAATTGCAAAGTAAAACCATGTATAGAATAAAAGTATCCACACTCAGAAAAAAGCCATAAAGAGACAATTGAAAGACCAATTCCAGCTCAACATGAACTCAAATTGAATCAAACTCACTCCATGTACTATAAATTAAATTATCTTTAAAATGATTGTGATTTCATAATTTTTGGAGTTGCAGTTGAAAAGTCGATTTTCTGGGTAGTTTTTACAATTTCACCACTTACTCAGTGTATATATTTATTCATATTTTTTTATACATAATGTAAATAATTGTAAATTTTTTTCTTAATTATTTAAAATAAAAATAAAAATAAATAATTTCCTTATTTGTACATGTGTATAATGTACTACATGTATGTATCATATGTATATAAACTTTTTCCTTAAATAACTATTGCAAAAAATTAAATAATTAACCTTAATAAACTAAATAAATAAAATAATGAAAATTATTCATTTAATTTATTAATGGTATATAAAAATATACCATATGTGTATAATTCAATAATTACCTTAATTAGCCAACATTAAGGTGGCTCTTTAATTTTTGATAATTTTTAATCATTATTACTATTATTGTAATTACGAAAATTCATTTTATTTATTTCTTTATTTATTTAATCAATTTATTTTCTTAAGTCCACCACTAAATACCTTCCTCTTTTGCAAATATCTTCCTTTTTTGGATTTCATCTTCTTCTTAATGGGTCTCCTTTCCTTCATTATTCTTTGATCAATCTTTGGTAGAGAAGGAGTCTCATTCCCAAGATCTCGTCTGTTGATAGAAGAGCCCAACCCCTGTCCGGTGACAGCAGACCAGTTATCGTCGCGGTCGTCGTGGCGCCCGCCTCCCTCACGTTAGATCCACTTTATTTACCGTTTTTTAGATTAATTCTAGGTGTAATTTGTAGTGTTTAATCATAGCTAATTTTTCATCCTGATTTGAACCACCTCCAAACCTGATTTTTCATCTTATATCTCAATCTATTCGCGTTCTCATTCTGCCTCACGCAACCACGTACCTCCGATCACGCACGGTGGTCGGAGATCCGAATCTATCTCTTGCTTCGCCAGATCCACACATGTTCACGCACCGTATTTTGTTTATAAATAAAAAATAAAAAAATATTGCAAATGTTTTTATCGCTAACAATTTTGTTGCATGAATAAAAAAATCATCATATACAATTTCTCCTTCTAACATTTGTTTTGCATGAATTTACAAAAAAATAAAAAAAATTATATATAAAAAATATCTTTATAGTTTTTGTTTAAAAAAATAAAAAAGGCTTTTCTATTTATTTCTATTTACAAAAGAAGTACATATAAAAAATTTAAAAAAAACTAAAAAAGGGGACATACACGGACCAGCGCGCCTCCCTCGCCAGCGCCAACGCGGATCCACCATCCGCCCGCTCACGCTCGAAGCCCCGTCCGCACAACCCGCTGACACCTCCAGCAAGCCCCACATCCCCTCAACTGCGACCAGCACTGCTCTGCGATCACAGCAGCCTTGCATCCAACCACGTCCATCGCCACCGACGCAACCGCTTGAAACCGCGTCACCGACCTCATGCGACAGCCGCACACCACCACTTGCCTCCTTCGCCACGGGGCATGTATCGCCCTACCGCACACGACCCCTGTAGGGCCCAGTACTGTCCAGATGCCCCGCAGCCTCGCGGTCGGCCACGTCCACCGCCACCAACGCAGTCGCATGGAACCGTGCCACCGATCTCGTACTACAGTTGTGTTGTCCCTCCGCCCAACGGTGCTGCACTCCCTCCTCCATCCGTACAAAGCCCAGCATCGCCAAAAGCCCTGGGATCTTCACTGTCATCACCAATAACGTGAGGACCGCCAACCATCTCTCGCATCCATCTCCACCGACCACCAGCTCGGGCAGGAGGCTCACCGCCATAGCCGCACGTCTCCTGCACCCCCATCCCCCGCCGACTCTAGCGTCGACCGACCTTCCACTCTCCGTCATTACCAGCTTGATGCCCCAGCATGCAGCTGGAACCGCAACTCCCACCACCATCGACCGCCCAGCCCGACCGCGACCTCGACCACTCGCCGTAGCCGCCATTGCCCCGCGCATGGGAAAGAAGATAAAGTGGTGACGCCCTTTGTTTTTACTTGATGAGGAAGAACAGGGAACATGAAACCCTAGGTTTAAAATAAAAATTTTGGGGTAAATTGCATAATCAGTCCCCATTTCAGAAATTACAAATAGGCCCCTACCAGCCTTCAGTCACGTGTGTATCACGCCCTTCCTAGGTAATTTTCACTTTACACCCTGTAATTTATTTTTGTTATGTTTTGATGTAAAAACTTAGAACATTTGCAAATAAGTCCTTATTTTACAGACTTTCAATTGCTTGAGATATTTTATAGAAAGAAATATTTAAATTGCTCAATAAATTCTCGAAAAATTAGGTCATGTTCATGTTATGTTCCTCTTCATTGCATATAAATTTCATTGCATTTTAATTTTATTTTCTATTTTAAAAAAAATCAAAAGCAAATTTTCGCTGCTTGACCTTTGAAAAATCATAAAAAAAATAAATATTATCTAAAAAATCCAAAAAAGTAGACTAGGTGTATTTAAGTGTCTTTTAATTTCTATCCAATTTTCACGCATTATGTATTTTCAAAACCCAAAAAAATTGCAAAATACGAAAACTCTTAGAAAACCATAAGAAATTGTAGAAAAATCTAGAAATAGTGATTTCAGTTCTTATGTGTAGATACTTGTCTATAGTTAATACAAAAATAATTTACAGGCATTTTGGGCAATTTAAATATTTTTAAGTTGCAAATTACTCCAGGTTGTGCGTTATTTGTCATTTTTGCCACTGTTTGATTTTGGAAAAATACAAAATTATCAGAAAAACTTATAAAAATTATCAAGGGTAAATTACAAAAAAAAGTCCTCAACTATGCCTCAATTCCCAATTAAGGGACTTATTTTTCAATTGTAATAGAGAGGGGCCTGAACCGTCAACTTAAGGGTATAACATCGACATATAAGGGTCGTTGAAGCTTATAGAGGCCTCTATTTGGGACAAAAACATAAGATCAGGCCCCTCTTTGTTACAATTGAAAAATGAGTCCCATAATTAGGAATTGAGGCAAAATTGAGTCCCTTTTTGTAATTTACCCAATTATCACAACATTTAAAAACCTATAAAATACAAAATTATTTTTTCTATCATTTTTTGAGATTTTTTGTATATTTTGAAAAATACAAAAGAGTGGGATGTGTGTATTTCTTCCCTTGTGCATATTGTTCCTTAATTGGAAATAAAAAAATGAAAAATAAAAAACCACTAAAATCTAATTTTTTTTACTTTGAAATTTGACTACTAAGTTTTTCAATCGTGCTCCCTGTGTTCGACCCTAGTCGCTATACCAGGTAAATTAAATAGCGAAGACCGCTTACATTACTTGTTATTGATTTATTTTTTTAAAAGTGGTTTAATACATTTTTCTCGTTAACCGAATGGTTGTGAACAACGACCTGTGATTATTTTTCCATCTTATATGATCGGATTTCCTCGGTCATCACCAACTTAGTACAGAGTTTCTTTTGTAGGCTGACACCGAAGCTGCAAGGGCTTGTTAACTCTACTTGTGGGGGCTCCTACTTTGCTAAGGACGAGGACCAGGTCTGGGCCATCTATGAGGAGATGGCTGAGAACTATACATCAATGTCCCAGATCCGAGTCTATACTCAGGGGAAGCCCCTTAGACAGGCCGTGTCTTATCATAGGATAGCACGGGTTGATAAGGGTCCATCCACTTCGTCAGCAGTGGCAGCACAGGCAGAGTCATCAGTAGCTGACTTGGGTATCATTAGCAAGAAGTTGGAACGCACAGAGATTATCGAGAAGAAGCAGTGCTACGTGATGATGCAGATCGATCAGTTGGCACAGACTCTCAGTGACCTGAAGACACTGATCATGTGTCTCCAAGAGGCACAGACGGCTTCTCAGCCCCGTCTCTGGTCATGGGTCGACCTAGCAGCAACTCTTGCCAACACTCCGCCCAGTACTGCTAGATTCACCACATCCAAGTAGAGCCGGTTCAGCCGTTGCAGGAGCACTACTCTCAGCCACCACCATCTCAAGACACTCAGATGGTGGTTTATCAGCAGGATCAGCCTTTGACAGTTCTTCCTTCGTTCTCTTACAAGCAGGAGCCGTTGATGGAAGTCAATAGGATTTGGTGTGACCGACAGCAGCCCGAGATCTAACGAGACCATCCCGGATTCAGGTGGTCTACCGAAGGCACCTCGTCCCAACAACAACCTCCAGCTCAAGGTGGACAGTTCAGCCAACACCAGCAGCAACAATCCCAGTACTCCCAACCACAGCGGCATTACCAGTCTGGACCTCGTCTCTACTAGCAGGGACAACAATGGTGGCAGTTGCAGCATCCTCAACAGTTCACTCATCCTCCCCCTCACCAGTACCAAATCCAGCCTCATTTTCAGCAAGGCAACCCGTCCGATTCTCATGGACCAGCTTATGAGAACCCAATTCTTGATGATCTAGCCCACCTATTATCAGAACAGCAGACATCCTTGAGGTAGGAGATGGACGCGTTCAAGCAGGAAATGAGTGATATCATAAAGGGAAAGGCCACCATACCCGCTCAGATCGAGCCCAATCTAAACAACCTAAAGAGGAAGTCTAAGCATGTACTATTCATAGAGACCACCACTCCTAGTGAGTAATTGGGTGATATTTCTTCATGCACATTTGATGTTGATTTTGTGTCACTTAGGAGCGGTAGGATGCCAGCCGACGGTGCCTCGTCTGAGCGACAACACCATGATGATCCAAGAGCGCCAGAGGAAGAGGATAGCAGTGTTGATGCCACTGATGATGTTGATGATGGTGGTGCTAATGCCACTAATGATGATGATCCAGTCGACGGTACTAAGGCCGTCATTTCTCCTGATGTAGTTGGCGGTATTGACGCCACCGTTCTCACTAATGCTGAGCTAGATGCCGTGAAGATAGACACCGTGGGTGGTGTTGATGCCATCGTTTCTATTCTAGCTGTGTTTCCATTTGTTGTATCTCAGGACTATTCCAAAAAGACCAAAAAAATTAATAAAGGAAAGGTTTCTTCATCTACTTCAAGTCCATATGTGATGCATGACGACCCTTGTATGGATTCCATCCCTTCTCAGCAGCAGGAAGCTATTCCTGGCCCTCTATCTGAGGAGGTCCCAGCCATGCCCTTCCCTCAAGCACTCCGCTTGGTGAAGGGGAATAAAAAAGAAAATCCTAAAAGACCCAACATCCAGAGTTCATCCAGCAGATGATAGACATATTTCAGATCCAGCTGACTCTACATGAGGCACTTGAGCACATCCCTCTCTTCCAGAAGAACTTGAGAGAGAAGACCACTATCTGCAGGAAGAGAACGAACCATCATGTAGAGATCCATGTGCTTACCCATGCCACTTGCTTCGTGATTCAGAACCGTCTGCCAGCCAAGAGGCCAGATGGAGGAGCTCCCTATATCAGATGTCACATTCATGAGCAGAGATTCGACCATACTCTATTAGACAACGGTTATTCCATCAACCTACTTCCGACAGTCTTACTCGACCGATTCGAGTTTGACCCTCTTCGACAGAGCAGGGCAATCCTTCAGTTTGTTGATTGATTTGTCAAGAGGCCAAAGAGGTTGTTGAAGGATGTGGTCATCACAGTTCAGGTCCTGAAATTCCCCATGGACTTCGTTGTATTGGACACGAAGATCCTAGAGTCTGTGACAAATACCCCCATCATTCTTGGACGTTCATTCTTAACCACAGCCAAGGCGGTGTCCGGTCATGATAATGGGAAGATGTACTTTCGCGTCGAGAGCGAAATTATACAAATAGAGACGATCGACGAGACCAAAGCATGAGATTCAGCTTGCTCAAAATCGTTCAGTTATGCAGAACAGATGACAGAGGCATAGCGAGAAGTCCACCAGGTGTGCGACTTTGTGATCACTGATGTGAAGCTGCTTGGTCTGACCCCGTTTCACGAGCTCTTCTCTCACCTTCAGACACTGCAGATTTACAGATTCCATCAGATGAGAGTTCGGAGAGCACACTCTTGACCGAGGACACATTTGAGGCTGACGATCGCGTAAAGGATAGCAAAGCAGAGTACATTTCATGTGATTCTGATTCAGATCCCTCGTATTTAGACATAGACTAGGACAATTTTGATGATTATTTACCTTGTCTGATACACACAGAGCTAGCAGCTAGGGTGGAGATTCATCCAGGGTCGATTGCAGATAGACCAGTAGCGTCGTCTTCACCAAATTTTCACGACCAGCAAGAGTTCTCACATTCATCTCTGGTTGCTTTCACGCTGACATTTCAGAAGCCAGATTTGACAGCTCCAAGTTGCCTAGAATTTAAGCCCTTGCCACAGTTGCTGAAGTATAGATTCCTTGCGGGTGAGCATGAGATGTATCCAGTCATTATCTCAATGGATTTAACTGGAGAGCAAGAATCCCGTTTGATGGAGGTTCTTGAAAGGAACCGCAAAGCAATAGGTTGATCTCGAGGGCATATGTCCGACCCTGTGCTCCCACCATATCTGTCTCGGAGAGGATGCTAAGCCCTCGCATGAGTTCCAGCAACGGTTGAACCTGAATCTTCGAGAAGTGGGCATGAAAGAGATATTAAAATGGTGGAGTGTTGATTCTATCTACAACATCTCCGACTCCAAGTTGGTTAGTCTATTGCATGTGGTGCCCAAGAAGACGGGCATCACCACAGTTGTGAGTGAGTCAGGAGAAGAGATTGCTACCTGGGAACCCACTTCTTGGAGGGTCTGTGTGGGCTACAGATGATTGAATCAGGCCACCAAGAAGGATCATTTCCCGCTGCCTTTTATTGATCAGATTATTGAGAGGCCATCTAGGAGGAGTCATTACTGCTTCCTTGATGGGTTCTCCGGCTATAATCAGGTGGCCATAGCGCCCGAATACTAGGATAAAACGACATTCACCTGTCTATTTGGGACTTATGCTTTCAGATGGATGCCTTTTGGTCTACATAATGCCCCGACGACATTCCAAAGGTGCATGTTGTCCATTTTTTCAGATAGGGTGGTGATTGCTTAGAGGTCTTCGTAGATGATTTCTCGATCTATGGTGACAGGATTGATGCTTGTGTTGACTGCCTAGACCTTGTGCTTCAGCGCTGTATCAAGGTCCATCTTGTTATATCTTAGGAGAAGAGTCACTTCATCATGACTCAATGGATGGTGCTTGGTCATATCATCTCCAACAGGGGTATGGAGATTTATCCGGCCAAAGTGGATATCATTAGGAAACTCAATCCACCGTCCAACCTACGGCAGTTGCGGTCTATTCTGGGGCATGTCAGTTCTGCTGACATTTTATTCATGACTTCAGCAGGATTGCCCGACCGCTTACTGATATGCTGATGAAAGACATCGAGTTCATTGTAGATGATAAGTGTCTTGCATCTTTTAGGACTCTCAAGAATCTAGTTGTTGAGGCCCCTATCCTTCAGCCACCCGATTGGTCTCTCCCATTTGAGATCATGATGGATGCTTCTGACTTTGCTATAGTGGTTGTGCTAGGATAGAGGAGAGATGGATTACCATTTGCAATTCACTACGCTAGCCGTACATTGGATGCCGCTCAACGGAACTACACAGTCACAAAGAAAGAGATGCTAGTTGTAATATTTGCCTTGGATAAGTTCAGATCGTATATTCTTGGATCAAGAGTGACTATTTACACTGATCATACCACCATCAAGTACCTCATGTCAAAGAATGATGCCAAATCTAGATTGACCCGATGGATCCTTGTACTTCTAAAGTTTTATATTGAGATTAAGGATAAGCCTGGAGTAAAGAATGTTGTGGCAGATCTTCTCTCTCGATTGGAAAATCTTAAGGAATCTGAGCAGATTGAGCCTATCACAGAGAATTTACCAGATGAGGCGATCCTTGTTATCACCTCGCTCCCATGGTACACCGACATTGTGAACTATCTTGTTTCCAAGAAAGTTCCATAGGGTTTGCCCAGGCAGCGACTTGAGACCTTCCTTGTAAAGGCCAAGTCGTACCATTGGGAGGATCCCATCCATTATCATGAAGGACGGGATAGCGTCTGGCGTCGGTACATTCCTCAAGAGGAGCACCACAGTGTCCTCACATACTGCCACAAGCTTGAGGTAGGAGGACATTATTTGGGAAGGAGAACAACACAGAAAGTGCTCCAATCCGGCCTATGGTGGCCTACCCGCTTCAAGGATTCTGATGAATCCGTGAAGAGGTGTACTGACTGTCAAAGGATGGGCACTTATGGACAGCGTGATATGATGTCGATGTAGCCCATTCACTTCTTTGAGGTTTTTGATGCATGGGGCATTGATTTCATGAGTCCACTCCCTAAGAGATAGGGATTTGAGTACAATTTCTTAGTTGTTGACTATGTGAGTCGTTGGGTTAAGGCCATTCCCGCCCAAACTGTAGATGCTAGGACTGTTTGCCAATTTTTGAGGAAGAATATTATTTCACGGTTCGGGGTTCCTAGAGTGTTGATATCTGACGTAGGGTCTCACTTTATCAACGATAAGGTAAAGGCCTTTGCTAACGAGTTCAGCATAGACCATCAAGTTGCTACTCTATATCTTCCTCAGACCAATGGTCTTGTTAAAGTATTGAACATGGAGATCAAGACGATATTGCAGAAGGTAGTTCGCCCAGACCAAAAGGATTGGTCACAACTTTTGGACTTGGTCTTGTGGGCATATCGGACTTCCTTCAGGACACCTATGGGTACGTCTCCTTTTCGTCTCGTTTATGGCAAGCCGTGCCATTTACCTGTGGAGATAAAGCATAAGTCACTTTGGGTTGTCACTGATATATTATTGGATCCGGAGAGTATAGGTGATCAGAGGATGGTAGAATTGGCAGCCCTGGAGGAGCTTAGAGATACAGCCTTTTCGAGTAGCCTACACTGTAAGTAGTGAGTGAAGATATGGCATGATTCCCACATCAGCCTTAAGCAGTTTGAGCCGAACCAGAGAGTATGTCTATTTGATGCTAGGCTGAGATTATTTCCAGGGAAATTGTAGAGTAAGTGGAAGGGAACATACTTGGTCCTAAAGGTTCATGACAATGGCAGCATTAATATATCTGAGATGTCATCTGAGCCCACCTTTCAAGTTAACGGTCAACGCCTGAAGCCATATCTAGATCATGATCTGCTGATCGTTGATGTTGCCCCTATTCATTTTGCATGAGATGTGGTCTTTGACTCACATCATTTGCATCTCATGCCTGATTATCACTATCTTCCGCCATTGTATAGATCCAGTTGTCCATATCGCACATTTTTTTGTCCAACATCCCTTCTGTATCTTATGATTATGCTATACTTAGGGTGTACTTTACCCTAAGTATAGGGGGTGTCAGATTTTTTATTACTCTTTTACGTTTTTACCTCTGTTTTGTTGCCTATACTTAGGGATATTTCACCATAAGTATAGGGAAGGTAGAACATGTACATTCTATCATTTGTCTTCCCCTTGTGTACATACTTCTATACTTAGGACTACTTGATTCGAAGTATTGGGGGGTCGCTGGCTTCTATTCCTTTTATTCTATCATTCGTCATTGTAATATAGCCTTTCTTTTAACTTGCTTATAATAAGCATGAGTTATGTCTTCTTCATCGCTTTTTGATCACTCTGAGGACATCGTTCGAGCTAAGTATAGGGGGTGTCTTATATATTGCATATATACTTTAGCCATAACTCGTACTTTGAGAATGAGTTAATAAATAAAATGGCCAAAATCCAAAAAAACTAAAAAAACACAAAATTTTAAATTTTTGTTGTATATAAAATTCTTCTTGCACATACATGATTGTAAATATCTATTTATAAAAATTATTTTTGTACAAATGTTTGTAAAAATATTTTGCTAGTAAAAAGTGTGTAAATATTTTTTGTATTAAAATTATGTATATAGTACAAAATTTTTGAAAAATGTTTGAAAAACAAAAGTTTGCAAAAACCCATGTGTAAATGTTTGTAAATAGTTTGCAAAACGTTTGCATTCATGCATGCATGCATTCAAACATTTCCAAAAAATTTGAACAATTTTAAAAATTTTGCATGATTTCAAAAATTTTAAAATATTGCATAGAAAGTGTTTTTGTACATATTTGGTATATTCCTTTGAATCATAGTTGATATTTAAACTAGTCTGGAATTAAATTAGAAAATGGAGCTCGATAAAGACCTTAATCCACCTAACTCTCAGAGGAACCATATAGGATTTGGGGTTAAGACTTTTCAGGTCCATTAGTGACTAAATTCTTTGAGTCCACTCAGCTATTGATGATCATATTATATACTAGTATAACATGCTTAAATTATGTGAAGTACAACATTAATCTTTGATGTATAAACTTCAAATTCACATAAATTGCATCCTATACATAGAGGAGATAAAATCATCATTCACATTTAAAACTCATAATCCTATACTGAGATTAATTATCAACTATAAAGTTCAGACTTGTTGTTATCAAAGAAAATGAAGAACTATCGCGTATGCTTCCAACACATTTCACTTCACCTTTTTATTGGGAAGAAATAGGGAGGGGTATAGTGTAAAAGACCCACTCTTTATTATCATGCATAGAGCCACCCTTATTATGCCTTCCCCATGCAAATAATAAAAGTCTCTCTCCCATTCCCATGCATTCTAGCCACTCATCCTTCCCCACGCAAAAAAAAATTAACTCTCCATACACTAATAATGATATTTTGTCTTCACTTGCATGGCATGTCTCCAAGCAAAATCCATTATAAAATGGGGGCCATCCACGCACAACACCTCTCCCTCATCTCGCGCACTCTCTCTCGCCCCCTCCCTCTTTATTCTGTCTCACTCTCACTCGTTATTTCCATGCATGCACAACACCTCTCTCTCTCTCTCTCTCTCGTTATTTCTCTCACGGGCATAGCCTTTGACGCATAACCCCTCCCCTCACGCACTCTCTCTCCTCTCTTGCCCCATATTTTCTCCCTCTTGTTTGTTTTACTGCAGGTACAAGCACAGCGTATATCCTTCTTTGCGCGGCCAGCAACTCCAGCCACTCCTCCGCCCAGCTCGAAGCCGCATCCTCCAGTCTCCAGCGTACCCGTGGGATTGTGAGCGCATGCCCCGTGTTCTTCGGCAACGCTACTGCAGTCCCGTGCGACCTCGACTTCCCACTCCTCAGCACCCTCGAGCGTCCTCCTCCTCACGGTGCACTCCAGCCCGCACCATCATTCTCGCGCGCGTCCTCGACCATAGAACTCCAGCCCGTACTCGGAGCGTTTGTCGCTCCATCCCTCTCCGCGTCTAGCAGCCATCGTCCTTGTCGCGCGGAACAGGAAAGTGCAACGGCTTCATGCGTGAATGAGAAACACTCTTTCTTTCTTTCTTGTTTATTTATATGTCATTTGCATCTCAACTTTTGAAACATCTTTGATTCTAAGCATTTCATGCTTATCATTTACTTTCCATATTGATTAGATTGCATTTGTTTGAAGTATTTCCTTTTCAAGTTGCATTTCATCTATTTCATTTATCATTCTATGTGTTAAAATGTCGAATTAAAATTGCAAATTTACTTGGTCTTTGTGGTTCGACACCCGACATGCTCTTTACTTGATTCCATTTATTTCATGGCATTGTCGAGTTTACAAATTATATTTGTTAGTTGAGATTATAAATGTGCACAACGACAAGTAAAAATCAATCATTAAGTCACGCAAAATCTCACCAACATTTTGGCACCGTTGCTTGGGACTAGGCAACATTTGCAATTTTTTCTTCATTCCTAACTTATTTTCGATATTCTAATCCGTTCAATTTTTTTATTTCAGGTACTTGAACTTCGAAAAAGAATAAACGAAGATCCATGCATTTTTTTAGCGAACTTGTAATTTATTTTAGGTAGAAAATTTTTGTATCTTAATTTCTTCGCTCCCTTCTCGGAAAAGCTTGCCATCAGCAGGACAAAACATTACGGATCAGCGCCAGAAGTGCAGGCACTGTGAGTCCATCTTTCTCTTAGGCATCTTAGGCTTTTAAAATTTCATGCATTTGTTTGCGCTCCGATCTTAAACCGAAAAAAAAATTAAAAAACACTTCTTCTTTGCATCATCTCTGTGGTCTTCTCCCTCTGATAATCTAATTCAAAGACCACCAAATCGTGTACTGATCATTTAAAAGGATAATTTTGAAAGGCCACCACAGTGGCCCGAGCAGAAAGCGGAAAAATTCTGAATGCTTGTTTGATGCACGTGTATGACACAAAATCACGAGCACATAGAACCCTTGGATAGAGACAAAAATCCCTGGTGCTACGTGGGATTGTAGAGAGAGATCGTAACTCCTCGATGCGTTGGGCATAGGTTCTTGTGGGAAGAAGCAGATCCTCGATCTGAGTACCGCACCCTGGATCCCCCAGCCGGATTACGACATCGATTTCTCACAATCTTCCACACCCACCTCATCCTTAAGGACTCTAATTTCTCTGAAAACTTTTATTGAATCACTAAATTAAAATCGAAAAGATAACTGCTTCTGCGGCAATATTTGTGTTAGTTGGTGAAACAACAAGTTGTCTGGTGTATTGTGCTGTGTATGCTAGGTCGTAGGTCTCTGAAAAATCCAGTGCAGCAACCATTAAAGTACGACCCGGTTTATAGAAGAAAACCCAACCCATCTCCTTCAACTGACCATGGAGACATGGGAGAAGAAAGACCAAACCCTATGTTTCTCATCCTACATCAACTGCAACTGCTGAGAGAAGAAAATGTCACAATTCACCACACCATAGCAACTCTCATCCGACCACCACCAATTAGTACACATTACAACCCGGCTACAGAAGACTGAGTTCATTGGGTCCGAATCTCGCCTGAAGTAGGAGACTTTGAAATAAAGCAAGCATCACTCTCCTTAATCCTAAAATACTATGGAAATGACTCTGAAGATCCCTTCCTCCACATCCAAGATTTCCGATCGGCTTGTGACACCATGAGTATCCCTGGGGTAGAAAAAGAATACATCTACATGAAAACCTTCACCCACTCACTCAAAGACAAAGCACTCCAATGGCTCCGAAATTATGGAACCCCGCTCACCTCTTGGGACTCCTTAAGAGAGGCATTCATAAAAAAATACTTCCCAATAGGATAGACAAATGCCCTGAGACAAGTCATATCATCATTCACTCAGAAAAACAGAGAGCCCATTCATGAAGCCTGGGAACGGTTTAAGGAAGTTCAAAGGAAATGCCCTCATCATGCCATTCCCAAATGGAAGTTAGTTCAGATATTTTATGAGGGCATAGATACATCATTTAATAGAGTGATTGATGGCTCCTGCGATGGAAACTACATCAGTCGTGATGAGCATTTCCTTTGGAATTTGTTTGAAAATATGGCTGACAATTTGGTGAATAGTTCCTCAATTGAACAATACAGTGGGAACACAAGGACAGTCAATATCATTGACCATGAGAGATTTAGCAATGAGAATCCTGACAAATGGGAAACCCTCTCAAAACAAATGAACCTCATGACTCAAGCCATAGAAAAATTGGCCAAGAATAATCCCACCAGCCATGAAATTGACCACACCACATTCACCCATAATCAAGACATAAATCCTGAGACTGTGAACTGGGTGCAGAGAAATCAAGGAGGAGCATATTCAAATAATCACAACACATGGAGAGAACAATCGAATTCTGGGTGGAATGGACAGAACAACTATCATTTTCAAAATCACACCCAACCCAGACAACCGATAGCACCGCCCGTGACTCAACCCTCCACCACCACGGTAAATTTCGATGCCTTGGCTCAAGCAATACAACAACTGGCTATAGCACAACAACATGCCACTGAAGCTCAAGAAAACCAACTCTGAGAATGCCCGACAGTTTGCCGAGATCAGATCTTATATCCCAGCCTTGTCACCTCAACCTCTACCCAATCCCAACACCAACAAGGCTAGTTCATCTGGAGTACTTCAAACTCCACCACCTCCCGGATCTTTCACTTCACTACCTGGTTTCCAAAACCAGAATCAAGGATTTTTTACTTCTTCTAAGACAAATCAAGGGAACCCACAACAAGCACCTAGAAACCAAGTTAATTTCAAAACACCACCCCGCCCAAACCAATCTGCTAATGCTGTCACTCTGAGAAATGGGAAAACCACTTCCGCCTACACCAGACCGCTAGCTTCAGAAGAACAAATTGAAATAGAGGAGGAGCCTGATGATGAAGAGAAGCTAACTGAGACAACCATGCCCCTTCCTGTCTCCCCATCCGTAACTATCCCCTTTCCTGGAGCTCTTCACCGCAGAAAACCTCGATCTTCCACCATCGATCCAGAGCTAGAAAAACTATTCTCCGATATTGTCATTGAGATCCCTCTCTTAAAAGCCCTCAAACAAGTTCCAGCCTTCTCCCGATTTTTGAAGGGAAAATGCACACCAAAACGGAAATCCAAGGGAAAAAGCAAAAAGGACAATGAAGATATTGAATGACATGTACTCCCTCAAGCAACAACCAATGCCATCTCCCAATTCTTACCACCAAAAAGAAAGATCTAGGAGCTCCTCTAGTTAGACGCACAATTGACAAATTAACCTTCGACCACACCCTGCTAGATAATGGCGCTTCCATCAATCTTCTCCCGACTGCTATTCTGGAGCAATTTGACCTAGGAAAACTGAAACCTGTCTCAATGACTTTGCAAATGGCTGATCGATCTGTGAAAAGACCAAAAGGACTTCTTGAGGATGTGATAGTTGATGTTCGAGGTCATAAATTCCCGGTTGATTTTGTTGTGATGGATATGGATCAAGCAAATATATTGAGTGAGACACCAATCATACTAGGACGGTCATTTTTGGCCACTGCTAAAGCTCATTTTGATTATGAGGTTGGAAGAGTTGAATTTAAAATCAATGGCCAAGTCATTCCTGTTGATCGTGTCACCCCTACTCCCACTGAATCTGAGACCAAAGAATGTGGTTGGATAGAACGATGTGTTGTTCTAAATATTCAAAAAGACTTTGCCCCCATCCATCTCACCAAAGACCCCTTAGAAATTAGTCTTAACACCTCTTGATCCACTTACAAAAACACTTCTCATGAAATTGCCACCTACAATCTGAATCTTGCACTAGAAGCACCACCATGCCCTCTCACCGGACAAGAAATTGATGAGCTTGATAATGCTTGGGACACATTAGACTGTGAACTCACATTGACTTCAACCATGATCATGCCTATGATGGAACCACCATTTGAGACTATCTCTGGAATAGACTCAGGAAACATTACAACTCTGACTCCACCGACAACCACTGTTGAGTTAAAACCACTACCCAAAGATCTGAAGTATGCTTTCTTGGATAATGAGCACACTCTACCGGTCATTATCAATGCCAACCTAAGTCATATGCAAGAGAGCCAACTCATGGAAGTTTTGAAAAAGAATTCCAAAGCCATCGGATGGAAGATAACAGATCTAAAAGGAATAAGCCCTATATTCTGTACTCGTCATATATATCTGGAAAATGGTAGTAAACCTTCTCGAGAAATGCAAAGACGGATAAATCCCAATCTGTGAGAGGTTGTGAAGAATGAGATCTATAGATGGGCAAGTGCAGGTATTATTTACCCTATCTCTGATAGCTCCTGGGTCAGTCCTCTCCAAGTTGTCCCCAAGAAAACTGGATTGACAATTGTCAAAAATGAGAAAGGCGAGGACATACCCACCAGAGTAGTCACATCTTGGAGAGTCTGTGTAGACTATAGGAAACTCAATAAGGCTACCCGAAAAGATCATTTCTCGTTGCCCTTAATTGATCAAATCATTGAGAAGCTAGCCGGAATGGAATTTTTCTTTTTTTCTAGATGGATATTCCGGTTATAACCAAGTAGATATAGCACCAGAAGATCAAGACAAAACCACTTTCACTTATCCATTTGGAACATATGCCTTCCGCCGCATGCCTTTCGGACTATGTAATGCCCCAGCAACATTTCAAAGATGCATGATGGGAATTTTCACTGATATGAGCGGTGATTTTATGGAAGTATTTACGGATGATTTCTCTATACTTGGAGACTCTTTTGAGGAAACACTGGGATTTTTGGATAGAGTCCTCCAAAAATGCATTGAAGTGAAATTGATATTATCTTGGAAGAAATCACATTTTATGGTGAAATAAGGGATTGTGTTAGGACATGTTGTGTCAAAGAAAGGGATGTAAGTGGATCCATCAAAAATTGAGACAATCACTCATCTAAGTCCACCGGTGAACATCAAAGGTATTCGGTCCTTCCTAGGTCATGTCAGCTTTTATCGCCGCTTCATCAAGGACTTTTCGAAAATTTCCTGCCCTCTCACCAAATTATTGGAAAAAGATCAAGACTTCACTTTCACTGAGGAAGCATTTGAATCCTTCAAAACCCTGAAGAAAATCATCACTGAAGCACCCATTCTACAACCCCCCGATTAGAACTGTGAATTTAAGATCATGTGTGATGCGTCTGATTATGTTGTGGGGGCAGTATTGGGTCAAAGGAAAGATGGGAAACCTTATGCCATTCACTATACCAGTAAAACTCTGGATGATGCTCAAAAGAACTACACTGTGACTGAGAAAGAACTTTTGGCTGTGGTGTTTTCCTTAAAGAAATTTCGATCTTACATCCTAGGATCCCACATCATCATCTACACAGACCACTCAGCTTTGAAATATCTCTTCATAAAAACCGATGCTAAGCCTAGACTCATTAGGTGGGTATTATTGCTCCAAGAATTTGATTTGGAGATTCGAGATAAAGCCGGAGCAAAGAATGTCGTGGCTGATCATCTTTCAAGGCTCCCTTTCTCAAACATGGACACAACCCAATTTCTGATAATTTTCCAGACGAAAGCATTATGTCTGCTTATCAACTCCCTTGGTATGCAGACATCGTCAATTACATTCGTCAATTACATCTTCACTTCCACATTCCCTGATGACTGGCCAAAACATAAGAAAGACAACCAAAGCCCAAGCCCGATACTATCATTGGGAAGATCCTTTGCTCTTCAAAGAGGGTACTGATTTGATATGGAGACGATGTATCCCTGAATCTGAAGTCAACGATGTCCTAACTCACTGCCACACTTCTGGGTGTGGAGGAGACCACTCAGGGAAGCGCACAGCCGCTAAAGTCTTACAATGCGATTTCTACTGGCCCACACTCTTTAAAGATGCCCATCATGTTGCTCAATCTTGTCCTGCCTGTCAGACTAATGGAACAATGATCTGCCGTAACATGATGCCCCTCTAACCCGTGCATATAGTCGATATCTTTGATACTTGGGGAATAGACTTCATGGGACCTTTCACCACATCACATGGTTACCAACACATTCTTCTCGCTGTTGATTATGTCTCTCGTTGGGTAGAAGCCATTCCCACTCGTGTTGCTGATGGCACAACTGTTGTCAAGTTCTTGAACGACCTATTCTCTCGATTTGGATTACCAAAGGTGGTCATTAGTGATGGAGGCACCCACTTTCTGAATGCTTCAGTTAAGAATTTACTCAAGAAAAATGGAGTCGAACACCTTGTCTCAACTGCCTATCACCCACAGACTAATGGAATGGTCGAGCTGTCGAATCGAGAAATCAAGACCATCCTCCAGAAAATTGTCCGCTCTGATCGTAAAGACTGGTCTCAACACTTACCTTCTGCTCTTTGGGCCTACCGTACAGCCTTCCGTACACCCTTAAGAATGAGCCCATATAGATTGGTCTATGGAAAGCCTTGTCATCTACCTGTAGAGATACACCACAAGTCACTCTGGGCGATCAAGAAATGTCATTTGGATTATGATGAGGTTGGAAAGAAAAGACTATTGGACTTATATGAACTGGAAGAATTGAGATCACAAGCCTATGATAACAACCTGCTATACAAAGAGAAAATCAAGTTGTGGCACGATGCCAACATTTCGAGGAAAACATTCAAAGAAAATCAAAAAGTATGGCTATTTGATGCAAAACTAAAATTATTTCCAGGAAAACTGAGATCGAAATGGAAAGGACAATACATTGTAACTCAAGTATTCGATAATGGCTCGATAGAAATTTCTGACCCAAACACTAAAGCCACTTTCAGAGTCAATGGTCAAAGACTAAAACCCGTTGTTGAACCATCTGGCCCTATGCCTGTTTGCACAACATACCTTCTGCAGGAAAAATAAACCATCACATCGCCAAGCTGAGGCGTTAAACCATGCACTCTCGTGAGCCTCTCCTCACAGGTATCTTTTCGTCTAACAGCTCGCATGTTTATTTTCACTGCTTTGCATTAGATAAGTATGGGGGTACCACTCTGTATTACATTCCAAATAGTAATAATAATAATAAACAAAAAAATAAAAAACAACAATACATTTCACATCCCTTCTGATCCTCCTATTGCACATTGTCTTCACCATGAGGATATGGTTTCTGTTAAGTATGGGGGGTGTCTGCATAGTTTTTCAAAATTGCATACTCTTTCAAAAAAAAGCCTCCCTTTTGCAAAAATTCCCCTAAAAATATTTTCAAAAGCAAGAAAAGCACCAAAAATACATCCTTCCTAGTTTTATCCTATTTTGAGAAATCAGATCTTCACTGCATAAATCATAGACTGAAGTTGAGTTGACCCTAATCCACTTAACTTCATCAGAATTTCACTAGACATGAGTTTTTAAGCTTTCTTCAGGTCCATATGGACTTTATTCTCCCAGTTCCACTAACTCCACTGGTAAATGAACTTCTGTATCTAACTAGATCACCTGATAAACTAGTAGCACTCTTAAACTCTTCCGTGGATATTAAGCAATTGCACACTGCACTTAGCTAGATTGAGTTTATTTTACGAGATACAATTACAATCTAGTTGAGGTGAGGAGTTGTCCTCTTGGTTGTGCCAATGCCTGAACTTATCTATAGCTAATGAAGGAACTTGACTCAGGAGCAACACGATCTCTCTAGTCTAAGTATGTCAGCAAATAAGCCAGTATCGTGCCTCCAAAGTCAATATTAAACTGATACTACCTTTTGATGCCAAAAACCAAGATAAAAACACCACAAAAAGGCATATCACAATATAAATACCAAAAACCACCAATCATGCAAAGATACGCAAAGCAAAAGCAAAGAAGACCACCAAATAACCCTTCTCCACCAAAAAGCCGTGGTAGCAGCCCAATGATGCTACCTAAATTTTTAAAAGAGGCCCAAAGAGGCCCAGGGTTATGCTCTGCAAAAGGAAAAGAATGAGAGCAACGGAGCAAAGCCGTCTACGGAAGACCCCAAAAATTAAGTCCCATTCTCCAATAACTATGGCCTATTTTTTTTCTATGCTGACATACTTGGGTGAAAGGAGAATATGCCTGAATCCAGGTGAGGACTGAGGCTATATGTATAGGGAATCATTTGGTACCTTGATAGATTGTGTTGATAGCTCGTTCTCTTGACTCACGAAAGCTAAAACTATCAGTAACAATGTTTATATCCACTCAAGGTCAAAGAGAATACCTGTTTCTTAGGGATGAGCTGACTTGATCGACCTTCTAAAAGCATGTCTGATTTTGTTGGAACTAAGAGGCTGTTGAAACTACAAAACTCAAGTCAAGTCGACTATTCGAAACAAATCATTAATCCATTGGTCAACTCTACTGAAGTTTGTGTATTTGTGTGGTTAGGAACTGGAAACTCAAAGACTTTGTGGGAGTGTCTGCTGCAAACCCTCACCAGATATATCTTGGCTATTCTCCTTGCACTTCACTATTGCTTATCTTATTCTTGCTCGGGACTAGCAAGACTTAAGTATGGGGGTGTGATGATCATATTATATACTAGTATAACATGCTTAAATTATGTGAAGTACAACATTAATCTTTGATGTATAAACTTCAAATTCACATAAATTGCATTCTATACACAGAGGAGATAAAATCATCATTCACATTTAAAAATCATAATCCTATACGGAGATTAATTACCAACTATAAAGTTCAGACTTGTTGTTATCAAAGAAAATGAAGAACTATCGGGTATGCTTCCAACACATTTCACTTCACCTTTTTATTGGGAAGAAATAGGGAGGGGTATAGTGTAAAAGACCCACTCTTTATTATCATGCATAGAGCCACCCTTATTATGCCTTCCCCATGCAAATAATAAAAGTATCTCTCCCATTCCCATGCATTCTAGCCACTCATCCTTCACATGCAAAAAAAACTAACTCTCCATACACTAATAATGATATTTTGTCTTCACTTCCATGGCATGTCTCCAAGCAAAATCCATTATAAAATGGGTCCATTCACGCACAACACCTCTCCCTCATCTCACACACTCTCTCTCGCCCCATCCCTCTTTATTTTGTCTCACGCTCACTCGTTATTTCCATGCACGCACAACACCTCTCTCTCTCGTTATTTCTCTCACGGGCATAGCCTTTGACGCATAACCCCTCCCATCACGCACTCTCTCTCTCTCGCCCCATAATTTCTCCCTCTTGTTTGTTTTACTGCAGGTACAAGCACAGCACGCATCCTTCTTTGTGCAGCCAGCAACTCCAGCCACTCCTCCGCCCAGCTCGAAACCGCACGCTCTAGTCTCCAGCATACCCGTGGGAGTGTGAGCGCCTACCCTCGTGTTCTTCGGCAACGCTACTGCAGTCCCGTGTCACCTCGACTTCCCACTCCTCGGCACCCTCGAGCGTCCTCCTCCTCCTCACGGTGCACTCCAGCTCGCACCACCATTCTCGTGCGCGTCCTCGACCATAGAACTCCAGCCTGTACCCGGAGCGTTTGTCGCTCCATCCCTCTCCGCATCTAGCAGCCATCGTCCTTGTCGCGGGGAACAGCAAAGTGCAACGGCTTCATGCGTGAATGAGAAACACTCTTTCTTTCTCTCTTGTTTATTTATATGTCATTTGCATCTAAACTTTTGAACCATCTTTGATTCTAAGTATTTCATGCTTATCATTTACTTTCTATATTGATTAGATTGCATTTGTTTGAAGTATTTCCTTTTCAAGTTGCATTTCATCTATTTAATTTATCATTCTATGTGTTAAAATGTTGAATTAAAATTGCAAATTTACTTGGTCCTTGTGGTTCGACACCCGACTTGCTCTTTACTTGATTCCATTTATTTCGTGGCATTGTCGAGTTTACAAATTATATTTGTTTGTTGAGATTATAAATGTGCACAACGACAAGTAAAAATCAATCATTAAGTCACGCAAAATCTCACCAACAGCTATGTTCACATGTCATCTTGATAAGCCTAAGTAGAACACTTAAAAACACATGCATGACTCTCACTCACAATGGCTTTACTTGGACCAGCACCTTACACATAGCTCTCTAAAGATGTGGTGATGAGGAGGCAATTTTCTTTGACTTGGAGTAGCATACGACGGTAGTACTTCTAGGCAGAACCTCTCGTCTTCCTTTAGGGAGGGATGTGCATCTCAACTTGGTCTAGTAGCATTGAGGTCTAAAGACCGGAGTTGTGGGTTGCAATAATGCTTCAAAAGAGGGATATTCTACTGGCTCAGGATGAAAAATTGCTTATGCATATGTTGCACCATGTAGATATGTTGTACATATGCACATTCAAAAAAAGTTCAAAATTAAGGAAAGAACACCAAAAAAGTGGACATGCTGATTGAAAATAAAATGCCTGTCGGAGTGTATATTATCCAAATAAAGCAAAGCTTATGTATTACACCTTCTCATCTCATGAAGCTTGCAGCAGGAGACTAAGCTACAGTGATTGGGCTCCCAGGGTACGTGGATACATTGGCCACGATCCATTCTCTTCTTTCCCCCTCTTCTTGAGCCGGTTAAACTTGATCTTAGAAGGGAATACCCTGCTCCTCGAGGAAAGAGCTTCTAGACTGCGGAATTAGAGTTACCTTGTTGAAGGAGGTTGTTTCTTTATCATTTCTGAGGTGGGGAGCTACATATCACTTACACAGTACAAGGAAAGATTCATGGTCATTAGAGTTTGTGTATGTAGACGTGTTCTGTTATGGATTATTGAGGAGTCTTGACCGTAGAATGGTGGAACTTAGAGGTTGTCGAGTCTTAAATCTTGATCTCAATAAGGTTCCGACAAACTCATAATTCAAAGGTCTGTCTGAGCTCCATACTTCAATTTAATGAAGAAAAGTTTAATAATCAACCTTGATTCTCCTTCATTTTCTTTTCTTTTCATTTTCACTTCTTTTTCAAATAAGTGTTTGCTAAAGGACTAGCAATGGTAAAGTATAGGGGGTTGATGAATCCCTGATTCTCACTCTTTATTCTTTCATTTTAGCTATTTATCTTGGAAAAATAACATGTAAATACATGTAACTACAATAACATAGCATTCAGTATGCATTTGTTAATATTGCATAATTAGCATGTATTTGTGCACAAATAAAAGAATAAAGGAAAAGAAAAAGGAAGGAGGTATTTAGAATAAATATAGACTGACCTGAACCCCAAGAGAAGGTCAAGCCTTGACATGATCACAAAATAAAATAAGTAGAGAGAGATAGGGTCTACTTTATGTTATACATAGTACATATGCATATAAATAATTATTTTTGACAAACTAAAACTAAATTATTATTTTTAACTTCTTGTATATATTCGTAGAAATAAAATAAAAATAAGTAAAAATAAAATAAAAATCAGATAAATTAAATAAAAATAAAAATAAAATCCTCCTCACTTGTATAAATACACATGTATATACTATTTATTTTATACTTGTAAATAATTTGCAAAAATAAAAAAATTTATTTTGTACTCCTAAAAACATGATGAAAACAAATAAAATATGAAATTAGGGTATTTTCATAAAATTAATAAAATAAAAATAATTATACATAATACATAGGTATATTATTCTTGTATATAACACTATATATTGTATATACACTAATTTATTTTTCATAAAAATAATTTAAAATCAAATAAAAATCCTTGAAAATAGCAAACATTTTCCATTTTATTCATTTTTTAATTTAATTTCATTTATTAATTTTTACTTTAGTTATATTTATTTTTATAGTAGTTTTGTCATGTAGTGTATTTTATCCTATTCTCCGCCTCTTCTGATTGGGCCACCTCGGATTGTTGAATCCGGTCAACTACCCCCCCCCCCCCCCCGAACGCCCTTTCTCGTCGAACTGGGTTTTACAACTATTTCTCCCATTTTTAGCCGCTCGATTCAACCACCTTTTTCCCCGATTCCAAGCTCCGAATACTGGCTTGGAACCCTAATCTTCGCCCGACATTCTCCTCCTCGATCTGCACCTTAGTTTTTGGGTCGTGCCTCCTCCATGTCGGACCCTCACGCCTTTATAACCTGCACCACACCCCTCCTTTCCCTCCACCTTTTGGTTGCGCCACTATCTCCTGCCTAACCGTCCACCTTTCCCAGAGTGACAACGAGCGAGATGGAGGGCGTGGGATGCTTTTGGAGGTGCTAGCCCTAGGTCCAGCGAGGTAGAACCTCAGCTCTGCCGAGAGGAGCCTAGCCTCTGGCTATGCCGGCCATCGAGGCCACGATCACCGTAGACCATCATATGCAACCTCGGACATCTTCCTCTACCTTCAGGTACTCTTTTTACTGCCAATCATCCATTGAATCATCTTTTCATCCCCGAACAGAGTAGCACTGACGGTCCTCTGTTCTTCGCATTTCCACCGTATTCTTATCCTTCGTACGCCCCGCTCCGACTCCCTATCGCTTCTACATTCACTCTACAACTGCCACGAGGCTCCAGCCATTGGGTTGGAGACTCATACAGGTCGAATCCCTCACATGTACCGGAGACCTGCCCGTTCACCCCCAACTCCCGCTCTCGATTACTGGTAACGCTCTAACTCATGCCGGAACCACCCTCCGAGCAAGACACTTCCTCCTACAGGGTTGGAGTGCATTGAGACCTCATCTAGAGGTCACGTACATCATAGGAGAGATCCAGGTTCATCATTCCTTCTGAGCTACCCAACAGCTGCGGAGCACCATCGCTGACTTCTTTCACATCTTTGCAGCTCGTGAGGATGTCGGAGACGCGCGCTAGAGCCGATGGACACTCGCCTCTAGTGAGTTATTCCTCGTTCTTCTTGACATCTTCTCCATCGTCTAATCGAGCCCTCCTCTAGTTCTAATCATCATCGTTCATCATCAGAGGAGTTCCAACCATCAGATCCATCTGAGGATCTCATCTGCGCCCTCCATCGTCGAAGGGGTATTTAACCATCTCAATTGTCCGATCTTAAGTGGAACGTCATCGACCGTTGGGTCACACCCAATAAGTGGTAATTTTCTTTTTGGCCCCTCTCTTTTATGACTTTATTGTTCAGTCCACTAAATATTTTTTGTAGTTTAAAATAGTCTGGATAATTTGCTTGTGAACCCTTGCTACTTTGAGTATTTGCATTTCAGTCTTCTGTATGTGAACTCGTGTACCATCCCACATGATTTTTGTGGTGTATTGATAGTCGTCCTGACCACTCAGGTATAAGGTGCTAAACGGTCGTTGCGACCCAAGCGATCAGGATCGAGTCAATCAAGAAAAATAGACTACCAATAAAGATAAAATCAAATCGAAACAAGATAGCGGTCTTGCTATTAGTTTAACCTGGTATAGCGACCAGGGTCGAACACAAGGAGCACGAATTGGCCTCGCGGCCTACGAAGTAGTCAAAAAGAAGAGAAAAGGAAATAAAAAGGTATTTTTGGTGGTTTTTAATTCTTTTTATATTTTTTTGGATTTTTAAGGTATTAAGAAAATAAGAAAAACAACCAAACAAGACAATTCAACTATTTATTAAATGCACTAAAAATCAACCAAAAATTCAAATAAAAATATTTTTGTGTGTTTTATAATTTTTACTGTTTTTAATGAATTTTTGGGATTTTTCTGATGTTTATTTAATTTTCTAAAAATGAAACAAGGTCAGAAATGGTAGGTGCTGTCCAGTAGAGCTTAAGGGACTTAGATAATATATCTAACAGTCCCCAATAAGCCTGAAGGTATTTTTCCTGTATAGAGAAGAAAACAAGGAAAATTTGAGCACCTAAATTATTATTTTTGGGTTTTTAGTTTATTTATTAGAATTTTATAATATTTTAAGTGTTTTTCAATTTTTAGGTGTTTTAGGTAATGAAAAATAGCCAAAATTGGCTAGAAAATCAAGCCAACCAAAACAAACAGTAGGTAATTTTTTTATAATTTTTAGATATGTTTTAATATTTTTTGTGATTTTTCAAATCAGACAGTAAAGAAAATACGTGTTTTTGAATTTTTAAAAATACAAATCAAAATAAAAATGTCTCCAAAATACCAAAAAATTTTACACAATGGCAGGAGCCATGTGTCCAATTTTCATTGGATTTGGAGTATGTTTTCTATTTTATTCAAAAATAAAGAGGAGGTATTGTGCACAGGGATCTGAGTGCAAATACCAAGAGTTCTGGGGGGTCCGGTGCAAAATACCCAGGTAAACACGCCCGTGGCGCATGCCTGAGGCACTCAGGGACCCAAATGTAATAAAACTAAGTCCCAGGACTATTTGGTAACAGGTACCAAAAGCCCAAGGGCTAGTCTGCAATTAACCAAAAAATAAACGCACATGCATAATAAATTCACGCACAGGGGTATAAATGCAAATATCCAAAGTTTTCATTCAACTCATAACATCTCAGAACTACAAGGTAGAAAGTGCAAATAGCCCAGAAAACCACGTGTCGAAGCACGTGCTATACCATACACAGGGGCATAAATGCGAAAGAAACAAAGTGCAGGGTCCTCTATGTAATTGTTCCAAAAACTAAACAACTAAACTATCTAATTACAAGACTAAACGCTAAATGAAATAAAAGACAGGGCCTAAGGGTAAATTACCGTTTATTAAGTCGAGCCGCTGGAAGGATGCCACGTAGCAGATGAACGGTCAGGATAAGATGGCCCTCCAAAGATGGGCTCCTCGCGGTGATCGGACGGCGGAGGCGTAGCCACGTGGAGGATCGAACGGTGGAGGGCATCGGTGGCTAAACCTCGCGCATCGGGCGGTCCAGATCACCTCTCCAAGGATCTGACGGTGACGGGACCTCCTCAGGTGGACGGTCGAGATGCGAACTAGAGGTCGAAGGCGATCGGACGGCGGAGGAGGATGCTGGATGAACTGGGCGCCGGCGAACTTCGCCGGGCTCGTGGCAGTGCTGGCGTCCTCCTGGAAGCTCGCTGAAGATCGGAGAAGATGCGTGGAGGCTTCCGCGTCGAGTGAAGGTCTCCGATGACCCAGCCGAGCTCTGGAGAGCTCCGGCAAGGTCGGCGGAGCTGGAGCTACTGGACCGAATGGTCCAAGCCCTCAGATGGGCTTGGGATGAACCTGCAAAGTAGACCAGAAGGTTCGCGGGTCGAGGGCAAACTCCTCGACCCGGTTAGGCGAGGTGAAGGTGGTCGGGGGGTCGATATGGGCGAGCTCCGGCGAGGGGATGGACGGAGGAGCTCGAACCCCAGCTCCTGTGCGAGCTGGGTTGAGTGGATGGGTGCAGAACGTGCGCGGAAGGAAGGCGGAGGCGAAGGTGGATTCCGATGATCGAACGGAACGATGAGGTGGTCGGAATCGAAGGAAGGCAACGGCGGCGCGAATTGGGGATAATCGAAGACTAAAGAAAAAGAAAGGAAGATGGGTCTACCTGGGTGGACGAAGCGACTGTGGGCGAGCTTGCGCAGCTCCTGGTCCTTGCCTCAAGGAGCGTCGGTCTCCGAGGCTCGAGCTCCGGCTCTGGGCGGAGCACGGCGGTATATCTCGCCGGATCAGTGGGCCACTGCCCCTCTCCTCGCTGCGACAGCACCTGGAGCGAGCTGTCACTCTCACTCACGCATTGGAGGTCACTGGGGGTGGAGCGAATGAGCTAAAGATGGGAATGAAGGTGGCGGAGCTCGGGCTATATACGTGGAGGGTCCGGGAAGATGAGCGCGGGTAGGGCAATCTAGAGCACAGATCTCGAGGCGGATATCCCGGCGAGGGTCTCGGATGTATCATGAATGAATCGGATCCGGGGTTTAGGCGAGAGGGGATCGTGTTTAGGTGCGAAATTAGGGAGAAGTCGGGTCGGGCACCTAACCCGTGGGAAGTGGTCCTGGGGGGATAGTTGACCGGGCGGTCAACAATCCCCTGGACCAATGGGTGAAGGCCACGTGGAAAAGATTTAAAAATTCAATTAAAAATAACAAATGGCCGAATTATGGAAAAGTCAAAACATGAAATATTTTTGTTTTAATTTTTTCTTTTTTTTTGTGATTTTTATCTAATTTTTCAAAGTAAAAATAAGGTATTTACATTATATAGCTATATATAGGTATATGTACAATATAGGTTTTTTAATTTTGATTTTTAATTTGTTATTTTTATACATTTTTATTCCTATTTTATATTTTATTTATTTATATCATAAAATAAGGAATAAAAGATATTTTTATTTTATTTTTATTATTTATACACATAGGTGAAATAAATACATATGTACATTTATATACATGGTATATTCACAATAGTATTTTTTATTTTTAATTTTATTCTTTTTATTTTGTTTTTGTTTTAATTTATTTTATTTATTTACACTATATAATATAGAATATTTACAAAACTTTTGGAAATTAATTTTATTTATTTATAAGGCTAAATAAATAAATATGAGTAGACTATATACATGGTGAAAGTGATGTTTTTGTTTCTTTTTAATTTTTCTATTTTTATCTTGTTTTTATCTTTATAAATATATACAAATATTTACAAACCTCTTTTAATCTATTTTTGGGAGGAAAATATTTTTATTTTATTTACATATATATTTACACACATGAGCCCCTATCTCCCTCTACTTTGGCTTTTATGCGGTCAGGCCCATGTTGAGCCCTCCCTTGGGTTAGGTTGCTCAATATTTATTCTAAATATTTCCCTCTTTTCTTTTTAATCTTTATTCTTTTATTTTTGCACAAAAACATGCTAATTATAGGTTTTTACACAATGCATGCTTTAGTAATTATTTCTATTTACAACTATATACATGCATTTGCAAAGGTTTTTGTAGCTAAAATATAAGAATAAAGAGTGATGAATGAGTATTCACCACCCCCCTATACTTAACTTTGCTAGTCCCTTAGCAAACACTTATTTGAAAAAGAAGTGGGAAAAGAAATAAAGAAAAAGAAAAGAGAATGTACATGGATCAAGGTTGATTATTAAACTTGCCTTCGTTAAATTAAGGTATGGAGCTCGATCAGATCTTTGGATTATTAATGTGTCGGAACCTTATTTGGACTTAAGCCTAAAACTCAACAGCCTCTAAGTTCCACTAATCTATAACCAAGACTCCTCAATGCTCCAGGTCAGAACAAGTCATCAAACACAAACCCTGAAGACCATGAATCTTTTCTTGTCCAGTGAATGTGAGGTCTAAGCTCTCCACCTCAGAAATGGCAACTTGACAACCCTCCCCAACAAGGTAACTCTATGACCCCAATCTGGCCACTATTTCCTTGAGGAGCGGGGTATTCCCTTCTAAGTTCAAGTTCAACCGGCTCAAGAAGAGGAGGAAGAAGAGAATGGGTCAAGGCCAGTGTAGCCATGTACCCTTGGGAGCTTGACCAGTGTAGCCAAGTCTCCCTGCTGCAAGCTACATCAGATGGATCATGAAACTCAAGCTTTGCTTATTGCACTCTAGATACATACTCCGGTGGGATTATCATTTTCTCTCAGACCCACCACTTTTTTGGAGTTATTTTCTTTTTGCATTTTTTTTCAAGTGCATCTATACAACATATACATGTGCAGCATATATACAAGGAGTTTTTCCTCTTGAGCCAGTAGACTATCCCTCTTTTGAAGCTTTATTGCAACCCACAACTCCCGTCGTTAGACCTCATGGCAACAAGAACAAGTTGAGACGCACTTCCTTCACTAAAAGAAGAAGAGAGATTCCGCCTAGAAGTACTACCCACATATGCTACCCCAAGTCAAGGAAGACTGCCTCCTCACCACCTCATCCGTAGAGAGCTCGGTGCAAAGTGCTGGTGTCCAAGTAAAGCCATTGTCTATATGAGTCATGTGTTGTTGTTAAGTGTTCTACTTAGGCTCATTGAGATGAAATGTGATCATAGCCTAGTGGACTCAAAGAATTAAGTCACCATGGACCTGAAAAGCCTTAAACCTAAGCCCTATAAGGTTCCTCTTAGAAGTTAGGTGGATTAAGATCTTAATCAAGCTCCATTTCTCAATTTGATTCCAAGCTAGTTTAAATGTCAACTACCATCCAGAAAAACTATATACATATGTACAAAAGATGTTATTTACACAAATTTTACAATCATGCAAAATTTTTGAAAAATGTTTTGAAATCATGAATGGATGATGCATGAAGTGCAAGTTTTGCAAAAAATATTTACACACATTTACACAAGATTTTTGCAAACTTTTGATTTTCAAAACATTTTGGAAAAATTTTTTACTATATACAAAATTTTTATAAGAAAATATTTACACAAACTTTACACAAAAGATTTTTGAAATCATTTTTACAAAAATAATTTGTACACTAGCTATTCATGTGCAAATAAAAGAAGTTTATGTACATGAAAAATTTTTAATTTTTGTGATTTTTAGGGTTTTTAGCCATTTTATTTATTAACACACTCACACAAAGTACGAGTTATGGCTAAAGTATATATGAAATATATACACACCCCCCTATACTTAGCTCGAACGATGTCCTCAGAGTCAAGAGCGATGAAGAAGACATAACTCGTGCTAGGTATAGGGAAGTGAAAAGAAAGGCTATATACAAAGACGAATAGATAAAATAAAAAATCAAGAGGATCTCGGGTCTTCACCCTATACTTGGATCAAGTAATCCTAAGTATAGCAGGCTGTACACTAAGGGAAAACCGAGAGGAGAATGTACAGGGTCTACCCCCCCTATACTTATGGTGAAATATCCCTAAGTATAGGCAGCAAAAACAGGGGTAGAAAGAAACAAAAGAAATACCCGAAGGTCCTACATCCCCCTTATACTTAGGGTAAAGTGCACCCTAAGTATAGCATAATCAAGAGATGAAGTAAGGGATGTGGGACTAAAGAATGTAGTGATATAGACAGCTGGATCTATACAAGGCAGAAGATCAGTGAAACTCAGGCGTGAGATGCATTAGATGTGAGTCAAAGACCACATCTCACGCAAAATGAATAGGGGCAAGATCAACGACCCGCGGCTCATGATCTAGAAATGGCTTGAGCCGCTGGCCGTTCACTCGAAAGGTACTCTCAGAAGACAACTCGGATATATCAATGCTACCGTTGTCGTGTACCTTTCTCACCAAATAGGGTCCCTTCCATTTGCTCTGTAGCTTCCCTGGAAATAAACGAAGCCTCGCATCAAAGAGCCATACTCTCTGTCCAATCTCAAAATGCTTGTGGCTGATGTGAGAATCATGCCACTCCTTCACTCGCTCCTTATAATGTAGGCTGTTTGAGAAGGCGGTATCTCTCAACTCCTCCAGGGCTGCTAACTCTGCCCTCCTCTGGTCTCCTACACCATCTGGATCCATAAGTATGTCTGTAACTGCCCAAAGTGACCTGTGCCTCAGCTCAACAGGTAAATGGCACGGCTTGCCATATACGAGGCGAAAGGGAGATGTGCCCAATGGTGTCTTGAAAGACATCCTATATGCCCACAAGACCGAGTCCAGAAGCTGTGACCAATCCTTTCGGTCAGGACGGACGACTTTCTGCAATATAGTCTTGATCTCCCTGTTCGACACCTCGGCTAGACCATTCGTCTGTGGATGGTAAGGTGTAGCAACACGATGGTCTATACCGAACTCGCTAGCAAGGGCCTTCACCTGGTCGTTGATGAAATGAGACCCCCCATCTGAAATCAGAACTCTAGGAACCCCGAACCGCGTTATGATGTGCTTCCTCAAAAATCTGCAAACTGTCCTCGCATCCGCGGCTCGGGCGGGGATAGCCTCAACCCAACTACTAACATAATCCACGGCCAACAGAATGTACTCAAATCCCTGACTCTTAGGGAATGGACCCATGAAATCGATGCCCCATGCGTCAAAAACCTCACAGAAGTGAATGGGCTGCATTGGCATCATATCACGCTGTCCACAAGTGCCCATCCTCTGACAGTCAGTACACCTCTTCACGAACAGAGTCCTTGAAGAGGGTAGGCCACCACAAGCCGGATTGGATCACTTTCTGTGCCGTTCTCCTCCCAGAATGATGTCCTCCTGCCTCAAGCTTGTGGCAGTAAGTGAGGATGCTATGGTGTTCCTCCTGAGGAATGTACTAACGCCAGACGTTATCCCCTCCTTCGTGGTAAAGGATGGGATCCTCCCAGTTGTAGGACTTGGCCTTCGCAAGGAAGGTCTCAAGCCTCTGCCTGGGCCAATCTTGTGGGACTTTCCCAGCAACGAGAAAGTTCACAATATCGGCATACCACGGGAGTGAGGCGATAGCAAGGATCGCCTCATCTGGGAAGGTCTCACAAATGGGATCAATCTGCTCAGACTCCTCAGCTGCTCTATACGGGAGAGGTGATCCGCCACCACATTCTTGACTCCAGGCTTATCCTTGATCTCAATGTCGAACTCCTGGAGTAGAAGGATCCATCTGGTCAGTCTGGCCTTGGCATCCTTCTTTGCCATGAGGTATCGGATGGCGGTGTGATCGGTGTACAAGGTCACTCTAGATCCAATGATATAAGATCGAAACTTATCGAGGGCGAACACTACGGCTAGCATCTCCTTCTCTGTGACCGTGTAATTCCGTTGGGTGGAATCCAATGTGCGGCTAGCGTAGTGGATAGCAAAGGGGACTCCATCCCTCCTCTGTCCCAGCACGGCCCCCACGGCAAAATCAGAGGCATCCGTCATGATCTCGAATGGGAGAGACCAATCAGGCGGCTGGAGAATAGGAGCCTCAATCACACACTGCTGGAGAGTTGCAAAGGACGAGAGACACTTGTCATAGACAAGGAACTCGGTGTCTTTCGTCAAGAGGTCAGTCAATGGCCGGACAATCTTGCTGAAATCATGAATAAATCTCCGATAAAAACCAACGTACCCCAGGAATGACCGTAGCTGCCTTAAATTGGACGGCGGTGCGAGTTTTCTAATGACATCAACCTTGGTCGGATCAACCTCCATGCCCCTGTTGGAGATGATATGGCCAAGCACCGTCCCTTGAGTCACCATAAAGTGACTCTTCTCCCAAGAAAGCACCAAATGGACCTCTATACATCGTTGGAGTACTCGGTCTAGGCAGTCAAGACAGGAGTCGAATCCATCGCCGTAGACCGAGAAATCGTCCATGAAGACCTCCAAACACTCCCCTACCATGTCCAAAAAGATCGACAGCATGCATCTCTGAAAAGTCGCAGGGGCATTGCATAGCCCAAATGGCATGCGTCGAAAAGCATATGTGCCGAAGGGACAGGTAAAGGTGGTCTTCTCCAGATCCTCAAGAGCGATGGCCACCTGGTTGTAGCCCGAGTACCCATCCAGGAAACAGTAATGGCTCTTCCCTACCAGTCTCTCAATGATCCGGTCAATAAAAGGCAGGGGGAAATGGTCCTTCTTGGTGGCCTGGTTAAGTCTCCTGTAGTCAATACAGACCCGCCAAGAGGTGGGTACTCGTGTAGCAATCTCCTCTCCCGACTCACTGATCACAGTCGTGATGCTCGTCTTCTTGGGCACCACATGCAAGGGGCTGACCCACTTGGAGTCGGAAATGGGATAAATAAAATCCGCGCTCCACCATTTTGAGATTTCCTTCATGACGACCTCTCTCAAGTTGGGGTTCAGCCGCCGCTGGAACTCACGTGACGGCTTCGCCCCCTCCTCGAGATAAATACGGTGGGAGCACAACGATGGACTAATCCCATGGAGATCTGCACGCTCCATCCGATTGCCTTGCGGTTCTTTTCAAGAACCCCCATCAAACGGGATTCTTGCTCTCCAGTCAGATCGGCGGAGATGATGACTGGGTACATCTCAGGCTCGCCCGCAAGGAATCTATACTTCAGCGAAGTAGGGAGCGGCTTCAGCTCTGGACAGCTGGGTGTTGGAAAATCTGGCTTCGGAAGAAGATGTGTGTATGTCGCCAAGTCTGCCTGGGAGAATGAAAACGAACTCTCGCAAACTGGATCTGGAGAAGGCTGCTCAACTGAACTGTCTCTAATCTGCTCTACATCTACCTCCTCCTCAGCTGTAGGCTCTGTGGGACTCAGGTCTGGCATCTGATCCTCGCAATCTGCCCAATCAGACTCTGAATCCGAGGGATCTGCATCAAACAAGGTGGCATCAGTACCACCGTCACACAAGGTGGCCTCAGTACCACCATCACTAGAAATCGTGTCGCGGTCAAGAACCGGCTCTGCTGCCACTGAAGTATCCTGGACTAGGGTTGTGCTCTCCAAGCTCTCCTCTGCTATCAACTCGGCATCAGCGGTGTCTGGAAATGAGAGGATGGCCTGTGCTACAGGGTCTGCCCATGCTGCCTCATCATCTGTGATCACAAAATCACAGTCCTGGTGGATGTCTAGCTCGGCATCTGTCAGCTGCTCTGTATTTGTGCTGGTCTCTGAGCATGCTCTATCTCTGGCTCTGTAGTCCTCAACCGTCTCTATTTGTACACTTTCGCCCTCGACGTGAAAGTATACCTTCCCGCTATCATGGTCAGTCACCGCCTTGGCTGTGGCCAAGATCGGACGATCGAGGATGATGGGGGTATCGGCCACTGAATCAGGGATCTCCATGTCCAACACTACGAAGTCCACGGGGAATTGCAGGCCCTGAATAGTGACGATAACGTCTCGCAACAATCCATTCGGCCTCTTGACAGATCGATCAGCAAACTGAAGGACTGTCCTGCTCTGTCTAAGAGTGCCCAACTCGAAGCGGTCGAGAAGGGCTGCCGGAAGGAGGTTGATAGACGATCCGCTATCCAATAGAGACCGGTCGAACCTCTGCTCTCTAATATGATATCTGACATATGGGGCTCCTGAATCTGGCCTCTTGGCCGGTAGACGGTTCTGGATCGCGAAACACGTGGCCTTCGTCAGCACATGAATCTTTGAATGGTGGTTCCTCCTCCTTCTCCTGACTGTAGTCCTGTCTCTCAAAGAACGCTGAAGAAGGGGGATGTGCTGCAAAGCCTCCTGAAGGGTCAGCTGGATATGGAAACGATCAATCATGCTTTGGTTGAACTCCTCATACTCTCTCTTTTTTGGATCTTTTTCTTTTTTCTTCCCCTTCCCCATCAGAAGGGCTCTAGGGAAGGGGATCACAGGGTCCTTCTCAAATAAAGGACTAGGAATAGGTCTAGACGGCTCAACGGCCGGATCCGCACATACATCAAGCACCACAGTGGGACCAGAGTAAACTAAACCTTTTCCTTTATTCACAACATGGTTCCGAGCTACATCAGAATGAGGAAAAAAAACAGCTCTCTCTACATAAACACCGGTGGCCTCAGTACCACCACGGGCTGGCTTTGCTGGACATCTCGCGGCCTCAGTACCGCGTGCTGGCTCGGCAACTCGGGTGGCGTTAGTACCACCTCCTCGAACTGGTGAAGTGGCGGCCTCAGTACCGCTGGTGGGATCAGCATCCTTGGTGGCATCAGTACCACTGTCATCATCATGAGCGGCCTCAGTACCGCTCTCCTCCTCCTCATCTGGCGCCCTGGATGTATCCTCATGATGTCGCTCAACTGAGGCGCCACCTGCTGGTGCCCTACCGCTCCTAAGTGTGACAAAATCAGCATCAAAAAGGTCTGAAGACATATCATCAAATGGGTCACTAGGAGTGGCATGCTCGGTGGAAGCTACCTGCTCAGACTTTCGCTTCAGGCTGTTGGGATTCGGCTCGATCTGGGCAGGAGTGGCGGCCTTCCCCCTCACAATGTCCCGCATCTCCTGGCGGAACTCGTCCATCTCCCGTCTGAAAGTAGCCTGCTGGTCCGTGAGGAGGCGGGCTATGTCGTCCAAGGCAGGGCTCTCGTATGGTGGACCATGAGAGCCCGACGGGTAGCCTCTCTGGTGATGAGGCTGTTGGAACTGGTGTTGCTGCTGCTGAGAGGGGTAAGAGGAAGGATGATGCTGCTGGTGTGGCTGGTGAGGCTGTTCTCGCCTCCAAGACTGTCCCTGCTGATAGGGACGAGGAACGAAGGATGACTGCTGCTGTGACTGATAGGCTGGGGGCTGCTGCTGCTGGTGATCCCTCTGCTGGCTGTACTGGCCTCCCTGGCCAGATGGCTGCTGCTGGGGCTGGGTACCTCCACTCCCCCACCTGAATCTGGGATGGTCTCGTCGGATCCCAGGCTGAGGACGGTCATACCAAATCCTGTTGACATCCATCAACGGCTCTGCGTCGTACTGGGCTGGCGGGAGTACTGCCAGAGGCTGATCCGGCTGGTATACCACCATCTGCAAGTCTGGAGATGGTGGTGACTGGTAGGAGGGCTGTTTCTGCTGGTACGGCTCCGCCTGTACAAGGTGAACCTGTCTAGGCTGCTGGTGTGAGCTGGAGCGCTGGAACGAGCTGCTGCTGCCGTCGGTATCGCCTCGCGACTGAAGACGGGGTTGTGGAGCCGTCTGTGCCTCCTGAAGACACATGAGCTGGGTCTTCATGTCGCTCAGAGTAAGTGCCATCTGCTCCATCTGAGTGATGCCCTGGCACTGCTTCTTCTCGATCATCTCCATCCGATCAAACTTCTCGCTGATAATACCCATATCCGCAGCGGACGACTCTGCTTGTACTGCTGCGACTGCGGATGAACTGGATGGACCGGCATCGACCCGTGCTATCCTCTGGTACTGCACGGGTCCTGGCTGCTGCTAGGGTCTGCCCTGAGTGTACAACCTGGTCTAGGACATCACCATGTAATTCTCGGCCATCTCCTCTTAGATGGCCCAGACCTGGTCGTGATCCTTGGCGAAGTAAAACCCACCACAAGAAGCATTCACCAAGCCCTGGAGCTCTGGTGTCAGCCCGCTAAGAAGCTCTGCACAAGGTTGGGCTTCAAAATGTCATGGTGCGGGCATCGGTAAGTCAGCTCACGAAACCTCTCCCATGCCTCATGGAATTGCTCGTTGGGGAGAATGGAGAAGTTGTTGATGAGGGCTCTCGCTGCATTGGTCCGCCCGAGTGGATAGTACTTGTTCAAGTACTCGGTGCGGAGCTGCTCCCAGGTGTAAACGAACTTCCCCAAGTGCTTCAGCCAGGTGGCTGCTCTGTCTGCTAGGGAAAAGGGGAAGGCGATCATCCGGATCGTATCCTGGTCCACCTGACGGTCGTGGACAGTGCTGCAAACCATGAGGAACTCCTGGAGGTGAAGATGGGGCTCCTCAGTAGCGAGTCCGTGGAAGCGGGGGAGTAGCTGCAAGGTGTTCGAGTAGCTGCAAAGTGCTCAGGCTGTGGACCTCAGGAACGATCCTCGGAACTGCCGGCCATGGCGTCTGCAAAATCAAATGAGCCAAACTCAGGTGCTGTCAAGTCTGCTAATCTCTCCTCTGGCTCATATCTCTCAGAACCGAAAGAAAGGGGGTCGAGGGGGAACAGGATGGAATCATACTCAGGCTCGGAGAACTGGTCTCGGCTCTCGCGGGCCAACCTAGATGAATGGGTAGACGTGCCCGAAAGCGGTGCAGCCAGAGGCTGCCTAAGAGAGCGTCTACCCATCATCGTGATCTGACGAGTAAGGCGGATGAGATCTGGAGAAACTATGATCGGCAACCAAACCCTCTGTTCACCAACGCAACACGAGCTGAAGACCGTAAAGGCTCGGTCAAATTATCTTGTCAAATTTTATTAGGTGAACAAACAATCTATCAGAGCGCTTACGTGACCTGTTGGGATACCCGATGCTACCCCAACCGACTGGCCTGCACGGAAGAGTCGGTAGTCAGTCAGGAATAACACCGGAGGGCTCTACCTAGTGAACGGGTCACTCTCTCGCGCAATCAAACCAAACAATGAGGGGGTTGCTCTCCCCAAGACAAATTTTTAAGTCAGGTGTCTTTTAGGGTCAATAGTTTAAACAGTCCCAATTTTATGGTTTTTCTTTTTAATTTTTTCCATAAAATAAAGGCCAAAAGAATTTTTCAGTTCTCCTGGTTATTTAATCAAAAATAAGGGGAGAAGACGAAAAAGCCGATGCGCGATGAAATCAATGATGCATGCAGAGATAGAAATGCGTACCTTCCTCCAACACTCTACATGCAAGTGATCCGCGCAGAAATGTAAATACAGAAAGTAAACAACCTAAATGATGCAGCGGTGAAAACCGAGTCCTAAACAAGCAAGTCTACTCGAAGAACCGTCTAACTGGTCACCGATCCTTCAAGCCAAAGGTCCGGTCTCGGTCTACCCCTCCTCCTCCCGACACATCGGGTTCAGGAGCAGCGCTTGGCAAGGCAGGCTATGGCACGTAGGCTACGAAGGGGATGAATCAGTTATTTTTATTAATCAATTATTAGTAGGTCCAATTAATCGCATTATAGGAACAGGCAAGCAATTAGGTGTGGGGACCCTACTAATTATGGCACAATCAAGTAAAAAATCCTAAGTCTAGGGGCTCGATAAAAACCGTGTAAAAACCGTCAAAAGCAGTAAGAAAAACCAAAACCGCGAGAAAAGCCGCGTAAAAACTAAGGGTCCCCCGAGCACACCGGTGCTCGGCGAAACAGACCCGCTAAGAGTTCAAGTCCAAAGTCTCTGAGTGTCTGGCCCTGTATTATTACAATAATAATCAAATAAAATAAAACCTAAGCTAAACCTCTCCCACTCAGTCTCCCCCTCACTCTCTCCTGCGGCTTCGTGCAGAAGTGAGCCGCCTCCAAGTTCCTTGGTTGCGTCGGCTTCTCGAAATCAGCCGCCTCGGTCCTCGGGCCCTCACAAGAAAGAACAGAGTGGTCAGACCAATAAAATAATAATCAAATAATAAGAAGAAAATAAAACAAGGTATATGTGTAAAAATGCCAAATAAAATAAATCAAACAAAAACAAAAATAAAAGAAGATAAAATAAAACAAAATGAAGCAAAAATAAAATAAAAACAAAAAACCACGAAAAGTCGCGGACTCTGAAAGAGCCGCGAAAAGCCGTGAAAAAGAAAATAAAATAAAAATAAAAACTACTAAGCTGTGCTCCCCGGCAACGACGCCATTCTGATAGTCGTCCTGACCACTCGGGTATAAGGTGTTAAACAGTCGTTGCGACCCAAGCGATTAGGATCGAGTCAATCAAGAAAAATAGACCACCAATAAAGATAAAATCAAATCGAAACAAGATAGTGGTCTTACTATTAGTTTAACCTGGTATAGCGACCAGGGTCGAACACAAGGAGCACGAATTGGCCTCACGGCCTACGAAGTAGTCAAAAAGAAGAGAAAAGGAAATAAAAAGGTATTTTTGGTGGTTTTTAATTCTTTTTATATTTTTTTGGATTTTTAGGGTATTAAGAAAATAAGAAGAAGAACCAAACAAGACAATTCAACTATTTATTAAATGCAATAAAAATCAACCAAAAATTCAAATAAAAATATTTTTGTGAGTTTTATAATTTTTACTGTTTTTAGTGATTTTTTGGGATTTTTCTGATGTTTATTTAATTTTCTAAAAATGAAACAAGGTCAGAAATGGTAGGTACTGTCCAGCAGAGCTTAAGGGACTTAGATAAAATATTAAGAGTCCCCAAAAAGCCTGGAGGTATTTTTCCTGTATAGAGAAAAAAACAAGGAAAATTTGAGCACCTAAATTATTATTTTTGGGTTTTTAGTTTATTTATTAGAATTTTTATAATATTTTAAGTGTTTTTCAATTTTTAGGTGTTTTAGGTAATGAAAAATAGCCAAAATTGGCTAGAAAATCAAGCCAACCAAAACAAACAGTAGGTAAATTTTTTGTAATTTTTAGATATGTTTTAATGTTTATTTTGTGATTTTTCAAATCAGACAGTAAAGAAGGGGTCCGGTGCAAAATACCCAGGTAAACACGTGCGTGGCACATGCCTGAGGCACTCAGGGACCCAAATGTAATAAAAACTAACTCCCAGGACTATTTGGTAACAGGTACTAAAAGCCCAAGGGCTAGTCTGCAATTAACCCAAAAATAAACGCACATGCATAATAAATTCACGCACAGGGGTATAAATGCAAATATTCAAAAGTTTTCATTCAACTCATAACATCTCAGAACTACAAGGTAGAAAGTGCAAATAGCCTAGAAAACCACGTGCCGAAGCACGTGTTATACCATACACAGGGGCATAAATGCGAAAGAAACAAAGTGCAGGGTCCTCTATGTAATTGTTCCAAAAACTAAACAACTAAACTATCTAATTACAAGACTAAACGCTAAATGAAATAAAAGACAGGGCCTAAGAGTAAATTTCCCTTTATTAAGTTGAGCCGCTGGATGGATGCCACGTAGCAGATGAACGGTCACGATAAGATGGCCCTCTAAAGCTGGGCTCCTCGCGGTGATCGGACAGCGGAGGCGTAGCCATGTGGAGGATCGAACGGTGGAGGGCGTCGGTGGCTAAACCTCGCGCATCGGGCGGTCCAGATCGCCTCTCCAAGGATCTGACGGTGACGGGACCTCCTCAAGTGGACGGTCTAGATGCGAACTGGAGGTCGAAGGCGATCAGACGGCGGAGGAGGATGCTAGACGAACTGGGCACCGGCGAACTTCGCCGGGCTCGTGGCGATGCTGGCGTCCTCCTGGAAGCTCGCTGAAGATCGGAGAAGATGCGTGGGAGGCTTCCGCGTCGAGTGAAGGTCTCCGATGACCCAACCGAGCTCTGGAGAGCTTCGGCAAGGTTGGCGGAGCTGGAGCTGCTGGACCGAATGGTCCAAGCCTTCAGATGGGCTTGGATGAACCTACAAGTAGACCAGAAGGCTCGCGGGTCGAGGGCAAACTGCCTCGACCCGGTTAGGCGAGGTGAAGGTGGTCGGGGGGTCGATATGGGCGAGCTCCGGCTAGGGGATGGACGGAGGAGCTCGAACCCCAGCTCCTGTGCGAGCTGGGTTGAGTGGATGGGTGCAGAACGTGCGCGGAAGGAAGGCGGAGGCGAAGGTGGATTCCGATGATCGAACGGAACGATGAGGTGGTCGGAATCGAAGGAAGGCGACGACGGCGCGAATTGGGGATAATCGAAGATTAAAGAAAAAGAAAGGAAGATGGGTCTACCTGGGTGGACGAAGCGACTGTGGGCGAGCTTGCGCAGCTCCTGGTCCTTGCCTCAAGGAGCGTCGGTCTCCGAGGCTCGAGCTCTGGCTCTGGGCGGAGCACGGCGGTATATCTCGTTGGATCAGTGGGCCACTGCCCCTCTCCTCGCTGCGACAGCACCTAGAGCGAGCTGTCACTCTCACTCACGCACTGGAGGTCACTGGGGGTGGAGCGAATGAGCCAAAGATGGGAATGAAGGTGGCGGAGCTCGGGCTATATACGTTGGAGGGTCCGGGAAGATGAGCGCCGGTAGGGCAATCTGGAGCGTGGATCTCGAGGCGGATATCCCAACGAGGGTCTCGGATGTATCATGAATGAATCGGATCCGGGGTTTAGGCGAGAAGGGATCGGGTTTAGGTGCAAAATTAGGGAGAAGTCGGGTCGGGCACCTAACCCGTGGGAAGTGGTCCTGGGGGGGTAGTTGACCGGGCGGTCAACAATCCCCTAGATCAATGGGTGAAGGCCACGTGGAAAAGATTTAAAAATTTAATTAAAAATAACAAATGGTTGAATTATGGAAAAGTCAAAACATGAAATATTTTTGTTTTAATTTTTTCTGTTTTTTTGTGATTTTTAATTAATTTTTCAAAGTAAAAATAGGGTATTTACATTATATAGCTATATATAGGTATATGTACAATATAGGTTTTTTAATTTTGATTTTTAGTTTGTTATTTTTATACATTTTTATTCCTATTTTATATTTTATTTATTTATATCATAAAATATGGAATAAAAAGATATTTTTATTTTATTTTTATTATTTATACAGATAGGTGAAATAAATACATATGTACATTTATATACATGGTATATTCACAATAGTATTTTTTATTTTTAATTTTGTTCTTTTTATTTTGTTTTTGTTTTAATTTATTTTATTTATTTACACTATATAATATAGAATATTTACAAAACTTTTGGAAATTAATTTTATTTATTTATAAGGCTAAATAAATAAATATGAGTAGACTATATACATGGTGAAAGTGATGTTTTTGTTTTCTTTTTAATTTTTCTATTTTTATCTTGTTTTTATCTTTATAAATATATACAAATATTTACAAACCTCTTTTAATCTATTTTTGGGAGGAAAATATTTTTATTTTATTTACATATATATTTACACACATGAGCCCCTATCTCCCTCTACTTTGGCTTTTATGCGGTCAGGCCCATGCTGAGCCCTCCCTTGGGTTAGGTTGCTCAATATTTATTCTAAATATTTCCCTCTTTTTCTTTTTAATCTTTATTCTTTTATTTTTGCACAAAAACATGCTAATTATAGGTTTTTACACAATGCATGCTTTTAGTAATTATTTCTATTTACAACTATATACATGCATTTGCAAAGGTTTTTGTAGCTAAAATATAAGAATAAAGAGTGATGATTGAGTATTCATCATGTATTTGCATTATCTATCCTGAACTTCACAGATGTTATGTTTTGAATGAATCTTTTCTGATATTTGCATTTATACTCCTGTGTGGGTTATTCAGCATGTGCATTTATTAATCGAACATTTTGCACTATTCGCCTTGAGCTTTTTGTATATGTTATTAATTGGCCTAAGAACTTTCTTGTAATTGCAATAAGATCCCTGTGAATTGTGTGTCTTATTTTTAATTAAATAAATATCAATTTAAGCCCAAAAATTCTATAAAAATTATTGTAATCTCCTGCTAAAATGTAATATTTATTGTAATTTTTTGGATTAATTTTGTGTTATCTTTTATTTTCTAAAAATAAAAATCATTAAAAATTGTTTTATATATTTTATAAAATACATAAAAATTATAAAATTGCTTTAAAAATTCCAAAAAAATTGTGAACGTTGGTTTTTGTGTGTTTTACTTTCATTAGCATTTTTTAAAAAAAATCATTATAAAATCCCTAAAAATCTAAAAACTCTCAAAAACTTATAAAATTCATAAAAAAAATCTAGAAAATTCGGAAAAATACAATCTCAGTTCCTTTTTGTTCATCTTTTTATCTATTTTCTCATAAAAATCATAATCAGGATATTAGGACATTTAAGTATTTTTAATTTGTATTTTTTATGGTTGTGTTTTGTTTCCCTTTTTAGCATGTATTTTATTTTTATAAAATCCCATAAAAATTAGAAAAACGTAGAAAATCACCAAAACACTTGAATATTTGAAAAACCCAAAAATATTTTTATTCCTGATTTTTGAGCATTTTAGGTCTGAATAAAAATTTAAAAGGTGTGCTTGTGTGCTTTAGTTTTATTATTTATTTCTTTTTGCTTATTAATTAAATATCCTAAAAATTGTAAAAAATAAAATTAATAAAAATATACATTTCCTTGTCTGATTTCGACCACTTCGAAGTATTTCCCATGCTCCTTGAGTTTGACCCTGGTCGCTATACCAGGTTAAAATAAATAGCGGAGTCCACTTACATTGTTTCTGTGCTTTGATTGCCTGATTTGAGTGGTTCTCTGTTTTTCTTGTTGAGTCTGATCAGTTACTTAGGGTCGCAACGACCTTGATTTATATTGATACTTAACCCTTGTCGGATTTTCACTCATCACTCGTTCATCCCTACATTTTAAAAAAAATAAAAATAAAAAAATCGCACTTCGTTCATTTGCATTTCATTAGCATATATCATGCATGCAAAGCGAAAAGTCAGTGGCTTCTAAACCGAGTCATGAATAAAAATTGAGAGTAGATTTGGCCTAACCTTAATCTACTTAATTTTTTGAGGAACTTCATTAAGAAGTAGAATTTTTTAAAATTTTTGGTCATAGATATAATTAACCATGTTTCACAAGACAATGTATAGACTTGACTCTTAGTGTCTAACATAATCACCTAATTCTGAATAGACTCTTGGATAGCTCAACTCGGACGAGGTGTTGGAAGATTGTGTATCTTTTTCTTTGTTAGCATGGACATGTAAAGACCATAGTAACGTGTTAATATAAAGCTTCAGATGAGGAATGGACTGCTTGCATAATTCTTTCTAATACCCTAAAACATGGGAGGAACAAAAGATTCTATATCCATGGGGGCATGAAGGATCAATCCAAAGCAACCACAAATCCTACCAAAAAGAAGCCAATTAAAAAAATATCATTTTACCACAATGGTCCAAGCTTCATATAGCCTGCAGATTTTGGTGGAAACTTGGCTATACTAGCCAAGCTTCACAAGAGAGGTGACTACACCAGTCACACTCCAATTCTTTTCCCCTTCTTCTAGACTTCTCCCTATATTCATTGTAAACTAACACACTCTTTAACTTAGAAGGAAATACCTGACTCCTGCGGATGATTTACTGGAGGAGAAGATTACATGGAAGTTCAATATCTTGGATGGGAAGAGCTAACACCCTTCACACACTAGAGACAATTATTCAAGGCTCATGTGGGATACTTTGGAGGGGGATGATCGAAGATGACTTCTGAGTTAGACCTGGATGATGACTTGTACAACTTAGAGGTTTTTATTTTTAAATCCTAATTCTCATAAGGAGTTCCGCTAAATTATAAATCCAAAGGTCGAGTTGAGCTCCATTTTAACCTTCTGTTCATGTCGTTGGTATGGAACCCAATATTATTTCACTTATGCATTTATTTTAAGTGATAAGAGATGAACAAGGTTAAAGTAAAGGGGGTTGATGAATATGTGATTCATCACTCTAAAAACTGAAAATAGAGCTTTGTTACCAAGTTAATAATTGCATTTAATCATCTAAAGTGCATTCTTAGCATTCATGCATGTATAACTATTATTCATCTTTTAGCATTTATAATTGCATTAATAAGAAGCCAAAATTTGTGTGTATATTATCACATGTACATTAGTACAAATTCCCCTATTTTTTATTATTTTATACTAACTCCAAATAAAGTAAAATAACTCTATTGAGTACATATTACCAAGCTTAATAAAGAAAAATACTAACTTATATATTTGATAAATAAAACCAAACCCTGGTTTTAAGATAAAAAGCCGCAAATGCAAACATCTCTCACATATAGTCCCTATGAACCTCTATACATTGAATTATCTAGAAAAAAAATAAAATTCAAAAGAAATGGAGTTCATTTGTGAATTTGGATTTGGGGACTGTATTGTAAATTGTATATATTGACTAACTGTGACCTTATTATTTTAAGCACAAAATAACTCTTTTTAATTGATTTCTTTTCATTTATTTTCCTTGATTTATGTTTTAATAAAGTGTGCAAAAATCCAAATCAAAATTTAATTAAAATCAAAGAAAATGAACCATCCTAAGTTTCTATATGGTGTCTATACATAAATAACTTCTTCTTTAATTTATTTATTCTCTTAATTATTAAAAATACCAAAAATTAGAGTAATGTGTAAATATTTTAATTCTATTTCCTTTTGATTTTATTTTGAATTTTTCTTATTTAAAAATCATAAAAATTGTAAAAATTTAACATAAAGGTATTTTATGTACATAGAACACCAACAGAAATACAATTTCTACACGATTTCTTTTGGTTTTGGCTCCTTCATAAAAGTTTTAGATTTCATCAAGACGAATCATTTTTATAAAGAACACATTTTGATTTAGCATCGTTTAATATTTTATTTGGATTTTTCTTATAATTTCTTTTCTTTTTTTTGTGGAGGCAACATTTGGTCGTTCCTCGAGCCACCACATGTCGCCCTACTTATTCACATAAGCATGTTTTTATATGGATCGTTGGATGAAGGGTGCTTCAACCAATTGCCCTGATTATTTTGTCTTTTATTTTATTTTTTATTTACTTTCTTTTTATTCCTTTTAATCTAGATCTACAACATGGCTTTATTTACTTTCTTTTTATTTCTTTTAGTCTATATATACCACGTGGCACATTCGTGGCTATTCAATCGCGGTTGATCGAACGACGATGGACCCCTTCTCCTTCCTTCATCTTCTCCGCCACCAAGCCACATTCCCTGATCATCTCGGCCGCTCGACCAAGCATGTCGTCGACCTCTTCCTCCTCGCCCATCTCTTCCACGTATCCACTTCCCCATGCCCCTCGTACGATCTCCATCTGTCGTTAAAAACTCTTTGTCGCCCCTCGTCTGTTGTATCCGTTGTTAATTGAGTGAGAAGGCACAACCCCCTTTGTGCTTCAGGTGACAACTAAAGCTCCTCCAAGGTTGGGCAACAACGACCCTAACATCTCCGAGGGCGAGATCTTGGAGGCGCAACCTCCTGTTGCAGCAGCTTCCCATTGCAATTGCTCAAGCCTCGAAGCCCCCCTCACCGGCTTCTTGAGGCAAAAATCAGAGCGATGATTCACATCTCTACATCTTCCATGGTAAGGAACCATCAATCTCCTTGTTCTTTTCCAATCTTTTTTGACCTTCTTTCCCCTCTCAAATCTCCCTCCCTGTCTTTAATCATGTGAACCCAAATCATCGCCACCAACCTCTGATAATATCTTCGCCTTCCCTTCTATCTAATTGCAACTCCCCACCATCAATCTCTACTCCATTGCCTTACCGGAGCCCCCATCCACCAACATCCAAGCACCAGGTCAGGTCGACCCTTATCAGTCGGAGCCTCGAAGTGAAGAAGAATGCCCATGGTCAAACCTATATGCGCCGCTGAATAATGAACAAGGCCAATCGCTACTGTGCAAGCTCGCTCAAATTAGTTCCATCAGATCAATACTCATTGGACAATCCATATAAGCCATAACCTTCTCTCCAGGCCTATTGCCTTTGGCGGTGCGAAGCTACATGGAGGCATTGATCGAGCCACCACTTGAGCCAACTACGTCGTATGCACACCTCATGTCCGGTGAGAGACAATTGCATCCAGCCTCCCTCCTCCTCCCCCCACCCGTAATTCAAGGTTCAACAAAAAATGCCCTTACGTGCGTAGCATATGTGCTTGAGGTGAATTTTACAAATGCACCCCCATGTTTTCGACTATTTAAACTTCAGTCCCTGCCATAATGGAAGCACATACAACGCATGCCCCCATTGGGTAATTTGTAAGAAGCCCTTCATGAGTTTAGGCAATTAAAGAAGTATTGTATTACATTATTTTTTTATTTAATAATTTCTGAATATTACAAGTACACCACTATGTTTGGGTATATATTTAAATAGTCATTTCTAATCATTTTTAAATTCTAAAAATTGTATTTTGTTTATAAATTTATTATCTTCTTTGTGGCGAATTGATTGTATTTTTATGAGCAATTGTTGGTTTATTACAGTTAATTTGGTAAATATTTACATAATTTGCCCTATTTATGGTCTGTAATTCATAGAAAAATAATCCTTTGCTCCAAAAAATCTTAAAAAAAATCAAATTTTATATAAATAATTATGTTCTGACATGAGCTCAAAAATCATTTAATTTGCACGCATATTTTTCTTAAAATATTTTTTTGTGATTTTTGTAAATGAATTTTATTAGTTGTGAACATAGTATTTTTAGGATATAGATTTTATAAGATATATCTTTATTGAATACATATGGGATAATTTTATTTCTAGAAAATAATTAGGTTTGCTAATTATTTAAATTAATTTACTAAAATTAACACCGTCTGGATATTTAATTACCAGAAAATTTATTTTTCATCCAAAAATTCTTAAAATTTATAGTAGGTTAATTTAATCATTTTTACCTACTACTTCATTTTCATAATTTTTGCATTGCATTTGCACAGAAATTTGCCTAAAAACTCATAAAAAGTGTTGTTTTTTTCATGCATGCATATTATGCCAATAATATAGAAAATTATATTTTGGATTAATCATTGCATAAATAAATTGAAAAAAATAGCCATCTAGATTCTTGAGCTCATTTGCACATTAATTTTATTTTTCACTTCAGGTTAAGTTGACCTTAATATTGTCAGTCGACATTTACATCACATTATCATTTGCATTAAAAGAATCTGAAAAAATTTCCCTTGAAAATCTATCAGCTAAATGGTCCGCTAATTAACCTAAGGAGACAATGGCCACCTTGGGTTCGATCTTGAACTTGCACAAATAAAATAAATACAACTGCTCGTACATTTAATTTAATTTAAACGGTTTTTGATTGTCTTGTAATTGCCCGACTACATGCACTAATTCCACCATATTATCACTGTTTTTTTTTCGGGTTATTCCTAATAGTGGAACGAGTTATCCAAGAGGCCAAGCAATCTTTATTAAAAAAATCAGGGGAAAACTATTCAGATTAAGCAATTTCCTCAACTGATTGGGAATATATGTGATGAGCATTATTGCCTGTGGACATTGTGAATTCAAATGGGGGAGATTTTAGCACTCCAAACATACTCCAATATTGAATGCTCGATCAATTTTTAAGAAATTCAGATTAAGCAGTTTTGGTTGTTATCAGTCCAATAAGGCATGAATTGAATAAGTTGTTACGATTATTTTTTCTTTAACTCAGCTCAAACTCCTGATATGGAATTTGCACCTTTTCTATAAACAATGGGGTCTTGGGATTCTCAGCACCTTTTCTGGAAACAATGTTTCTTGGGATTGTCTAGGTGCGCGCGCTACATACCGTATACTCCTTTTCCATTTTGTGCTGGAATCTCTCTCTTTATGCTTACCTTTCTCCTTTACGGGATTTTTCACTTTAAATCCCAAGCTTCATTAATTATTGCTTTTTGTACTTGATGTGATCGTCTCAATTTCATATCCAAATTGGTATGGCATTGTCAAATTCGCTTAACATTCAGGCCCAACAGACAGAAACAGATTCCTACAAGATAATTACAATTCTTCATTCTTCACAATCGATTAGATTTTGACAGGCTACTCCATATACAAAAATATACAAAATTAGTGACTCCAGATCAAAAAGGGTAAACAGTTCAGTTCTGAGGGTGTTCTGATATAAAAAAGACAAAATTTATCTTATATAGTCATGTCCCACTGCATTTTGCGATCTGGAAAAGTGCCAAAGGACCTCAGGCACCATATAGGTAAGCCTGTGAAGTCTCTTCTTGCACAGAAAAGATGCTGCTATCCTATATCTAGTGAGCCCAATGCTAATGTTATGAATATATATTTACATATATACTGTGCGGAGTTTTTTCCCAGACAGGGCATCCCCATCATCCAAATGCCCTATCAGGGCATCTGACCATAGTATTTCCCTATCAGGGCATCGAACGGCGAACGGTTCGTCGATCGGCAAACCGTTTGCCGATCGAAGCTTATTCCGAAAAACTTTTGAATTTTAAATTATTAAAAATAATATATAAAACATTTGGAATGAGAATCGGCAAACCATTTGCCGATTCTCAATTTCAAATGTTTTTATATATTATTTTTAATAATTTAAAATTCAAAAAGTTTTCCGGAATAATATTATATATTATTTTTATGCACAATCGGTAAACGGTTCGCCGATCGGCGAACCGTTTGCCGATTGATGCCCTGACCGAGAAATACTGATATCAGATGCCCTAAGAGGGCATTTGGGTATTAGGGATGTCATGTTCTCGAAAAAACTGACTGTGGGGTGTGAAGAGAAGACAGTAATGGCTGTAGATGTACCACAGTGGTGGCTCAGTTTCTTGTAGTTCTGCACTGAAAACCATGCCAATGCTTATTTTTTTTATCATTGTTTAAGACAGGGGAATGTGCATATCTTCCCATTATTTTTGCATACATTTTAGATCATTTACCAACCTTCGTAAAAGGTAGACTGCAACAATGTTAAGGTTGACTAAGGATTTTTTAGGTTTATGATCGTTAACGAGTTCAGTGAATGTTTGCAATTTTCTTTCTGAATGGCCACTGACATAATTGGCTCTTTCTTAGCCGTTGCATGACAATCTTATCCAAGGTAACAGTGGGATGCTATAGTATTTGCTCCAGAATGGGGTCATACCCAAAGTGATAATTGACAATCATCATCGAAGACCATAAGAATGAGACAAATTCAAACAATATCGATAAAACATACATAATGCGATGATAATCATACTTTCTCGTTGTTACATAACTCTAACATGGATCCTTCTAAATTAGACGACACCTGAAAAGAAACAAATATTCCTCCAATTTTAGATTATAGAAGAACATCATATATGAGTCTTCAACCTCCTGATGAACGGAAATATCTTGCTGCAGTTCTAAATTTCAATTAGCTGCATAGATCTATAATTAACACAGATCTAATTAACTAGATAGTAAGAAGACGTTACTCGTTAATATTTTCGTAAATACTTGTTACAGCTCAGGTGTATGCAAATTGTGAAAATCGTTGTATATGGGGCAGATAAAGTACACTAATTTTTTTCTTCGCACCATCTGAACAGAAAAGGACCAATAGATGATAAAAAAACATTGGTGCAGTGCCAATCTATCCCCACACTTCAGAGTCCATTAATGCCATTATGTGCATCTCCTTGTTTGTAGTGTGTGTCTGCATATGCAACGTCTTTTATACCTTTATATACTCCCATTGCCATCAATGTACTGTGCCCTAAACTTACAGTTCCTCTACTCTCCTCCTGCAGCTGCAGTAGTCTCCACACAAAGCTCTCTCTCTTTTGAAACTCAGGAGAGAAAATTTAGATTTATTCAGATAGTGCATACAAGAATAAAGCAAAAAGCCCTAGATCCCACACATGAAGTGCAACTTACCAAAAGAGGAACAAAAAGAGGCTAATGCATATGAGGTCAAAGCCAAAGTAACTTCTATTAATCGTTTCCCATAATTTCGATTTGATATAAGCTGAAATATTTACCGGTTTTTGGAAACGAAACAAACTGCAGATTGCTTTTAACGCAGAACGGAGAACATACAGCTTATACGTGAAAAGATGCGATATAATCTCCAATGCTGACAACGATCCGTTTAAATTTTGAGTCGGAAATGTCGTGTTTAATTTACAGATATGAACTGATGGTAAACAACCTAAAAAAGTGTCTGCATGATGGAAGTATTCTGATCACATCAGTTAGTGCAATAGGTGATTGGATTCTTGCTGTTGGAGATATTCCAAGAGTAATTAAGACGATATCTAAATTAGACTTTTACATGTTTTACTCTTACAAGAAGAAAGGGGAGGGGGGAGGGGGGTACTTAATTGCTAATTAAATTCTTCATTTTATCTAAATCCGAATATAAGTCAGTAAAAACACATCTGGATGCAACAAATCCACGCAGTTAAATAAGATTTTTCGTATCTTAGACCACAAGAAACCTAAGCTGGAAGTTATGTTACACATGTCCATCAATGCAATGCAATCTCTATAAAATTTATTCTTTACATTGCCACAAAAAAGCCGTGATTAGCACCATTTGATCCACATGCACATCCACCTTTAGATATATGAAATCAAGGGATGCAGCTAAAACAAACACCAACATCACATGCGCATATCATGCATCACATTAAGGAACATGATTAAGATAACAAGATGAAGAAGCTACTAAAAAAGAGAGAGAGGATTAAACATACCCCTTAATTATGTTTTCATGCTTCTCTCCCCTTCAGTCACTACAGACCTATTCTCATCCGAACCAATCGACCAACTTGCCATGAACTGCCTCTTGCATGCATGGCATGTGATCTCCAATAGACTAGCGTTGATTTGCCGCATCGCGTTGCGGCGAAGGATCTGCGCCCTCCTGAGCTCCGATTGCGCTTGCTGTCGAATCCTCTTCGCCCTCTCTAGCTCCAACTCCGCGACCTCAATTTGCCTCCTTGCATCAATTCTCTCCTCCTCCGCGCGTCTGAGCTGGTCCAACCACTCCTGCTTTAGCTTAATTGGCTCAGACCCAATTGACAGCGCCAATTGGGTGTCGTCGGCATTGTCTATTGTAGGTGGCGAAGGTGTCCTCGAGGAGGAGATTGGGCTAGCTGCAGGTAGAAGCTGGAGCTCGAGCGACCGCGGCGGTTGTGCATACGCCGGGTGGGGGAAATTGCTAACCGTTGGGACAATTAAAGCGGTGATGTTCGTCTCACTGGAAGGGCTAGGGCTCGACGCCGTCGCGTCCGGCCTCGCACGGCACGCAGTGCATGTGTCTTGATGCTCTATGAAGCTCTCCACCCTGCTCATAATTTCCAAAGATTTGACAACACAAATTTCAAAAATTAGTAATCCATATATAATCAATTGCGCATGATATCTACCTAAATTCCCTTGCATGTCCTTCAACCGAACCGAAAAAACAAGAAAAACAACTCTGAATTCAACGGAAAAGTGCCAAACCCTAGAACATCTACTTAACCTGCCCTGCATACTTTTTTAGTAGCCCCCTCCTTGTTGATATCCGTGTCAAATACAGCGCATGTATTTATGTACGGGTGTACATACATAATTGAGAGAGCAATGTGGATGAACTGCCGAGGAAGGGGAGAGGACCTGGAGAAGACGCGGCCGCAGTCGCAGGAGTGGCCGCGAGTGCCGCAGGTCTTGAGATGGGCCTTGTAGTCGGACTGGACTGCGTAGGCCTTGGAGCATCGCGCGCAAGCCCACTGGCGGTTGCTGCTGTGCTTCCTTCGGAAGTGCTTCTTGATGCCGACGAGGTCGCCGAGAGCGTGGCAGGGGTCGTGGTGCAGGCAGCTCGGCTCCGGGCACACGAACACCCTCTTCCTCGCCTCCGCTGTCTCCCTCCGCAGCAGCTTCCACGGCACCTTGTGCCTCCTCCTGTGCATCTGCAGGTTCTGGTCCCTCTGGAACCCCTGGTTGCAGATATCGCACACATACCGGTCGGACTCCAGCAGCGTCCTCGGCGACAGCGACACCACCTCCGCGTCCGGATCTGCTAAGCCGGAATTGACATCACATACATGTGTACATACGTACAAAGTATTTGATTTAATTTACCTGGAGTGCCCGCGGGCCGGCGCTTGCGCTTGCTGGCGGGTATGTCGGAGGAGAGGGGAGGGGCCATGGTGGAGGAAGGTGTGCTGCTCATTGCTCGAACTCTTTTCCTCTATGTATGTCTAAAACCTTGTACTCAAAACACACAACACACACCCACTCTCACTTTATGTGGGTTTCCTTTTCAACTCAGCTTTCTTTCTTTCTCTCTATCCATCTATATATCTATCCTTCCCTTGTTCTGATGTGCGTAAGGAGGGAGGAAGGGGGAGGCAGCTTTCTAATGGCTTTAATTGAAGGGGAGTGGCATTGGGATTGTCGTGGGGATTTGGATCTATTTCTCCTTTGAGGGGATCATGGGAAGTTGTCACTTGCTGAATAAATACAAGAAGGGGTCCCTAAGGCACTATTTTGTGAAAATGTAGACTTTGCTTATTTCTTTTGGATATTATTTAGGGTATATTTTTAAAAAAGCTTCAACTATTTGTTGATTGTTGATTAAGGTTTTTTTTTTCAAATGTAATAAAGGAAGGTCCGATTTCATTTTTGAAAATGGAAAGTTATTTTTTCTTGGATGTTATTAAGGTAAATTACAAAAAATACCCTGAGTATATCTAGATTCCCAGTTATCGACATCATTTTACAAATGTAAAAAAGAGGGTATTGAACTTTCAATTCTAGAGTTTAAGACCATCACAAAAGGGTTGCAGAAGTTAACAGAGGCCTATATCTGAGACATAAAAATAAGATCAAACTTCTCTTTATTACGTTGAGGAAAATGGGCCATCTAACTAAGATTTTGATGCATAGATTTTAATGCATAGTTGGGATTTTTTTTTGAAATTTACCTATTATTATATACGCTTTCATTTTTACATTAATTACGTAGAATCATGAAAAAATATCACCTAGATTTCCCTTTGACACAAATTCCTCTAGTTAGTTTGTTGCTAGGCTTCTTTTAATGAAGAACTTTGTAGGGGCATTTTTCTAAATGTGAAGGATATTTCGTATTGAGACATTTCAATGAGATACTTTTTGTTTATTTCTGGAGAGATAATATTACACACATTAAGAAGAGCTTCTCTGAAATTTACCAGCTTGTGTGGTCAAGATTGACCTAATAAGGACATTGGTCTGAGAGAGCAAAACAAAAATATATTGTATGCAAATACCCTTATGACAAAAAAAACAACTATTTTCTTCGGACACAATTATAACGAAGGACACATTCAGATGTCAGTCCCAGAGCCAACATCACACTACTTGAAACTTGAGCCCACACCACCAGGAAGAACATCCTCACTAAGAAACAAAAAGTGGTAAATTTCTTTTAAAAATATTTGCTTTCGGTCATAAAACGTCTCTAAATGTTGATGCGTTGACGGAGAATTAGCTTGCTAAAAATCGAGGTATTTTGTTTTAAGGCATTTCAATGTTATAAGACTTTTATGGACAATAACGTATTTTTTCCATTCCAAAAACTAAAATTAGTTCTACGGATGTGATGTGACGTGATCTACGTAAAATAAAGTAATAGAAATTATCTTTTGAGTTATGCAGTGGTTGTTATTTTCATTCCTATTGTTACGTAAATGTTATATCCAAAGGTTTTGAAGATAAAAATAGCACACATCTTATCATACAATAGTTAATCAAAACATAGGATTATATAGAACAAATCAAGCACCTAAACGTTACACATTTTTTATAATGATTTTCTGTTAATGAAGATATCAAATTTTAGTATATTTTACGTAAATCACTTAAACATCGTTTTAAATCACCACTATCTTCAACTCGGAGGACCTTATCTTTTGTTTTTTTTTGTGAACATTAGCTGTATGATTGGTCTTTGAAAGTAGCTCCTCGGTTGTGCTAAATATTGGGTTCCTTGAACCTTTTGTTCCGCTTGTTAGTTCGAACTTGTTGGGCATCCTTATGCCTTTTTGATTGAATGAAGTCGATTGTTTTCTTAAAAAAATTACTAAGTAGGGCTGTCAGGAAAGCTCGAGCTCGATGAGCTCAACTCGGGCTCTGCTCATTAAGGGCTCACGAGCCTGACTCGAAACTTTAACGTGCCCGACCTCGAGTTGGGTTTTATGGCTCGTTAGCTTACCGAGTCGAGTCCGAGTTGGTGTTGTTCAACTCGGAAACTCGACTAGATAACATGTTTCCCCTCTTAATAAGAAGTTGAAAACATATATACCGAAACTTCCACATCGAGTTTGATATAAAATAGAGGGTGCTATTGTTTTTGTAATTTTTTAGAATTTTTCAAAATTTTTATAGCCTTTAAATAAATAGTAAATGACAAATAAAACAAAGAGAACACAAAATGGGTGTTTTTGAATTTTTAGAATATCAAATAAAGTCAAAAATGGATGAAATAATACAAGACATAAAAGGAAGTTTTATATTTTTCAAATATTGGTTTTATGATTTTTTTGCATTTTTAACTGAATTTATATGAATTTTTTATGTTTTTTCGTAGTTTTATGATTTTCACGTGGAATAAAAATGCCAAAATTGTACAGAAAGTATAATAAATAAAAATAAGTAGACGTGACATTTTTTGAATTTTTCACACAATTTTATATTTTTTTATTTATTTTTGGATACATACATGGAATTTTCTTGAGATTAATGAAACTTCAAAAATAATGAAAAGGATGGAAATGCAAATCGAAAATTAGGGATGCAAGATGTATGTAATAGGAACCTAAATGATTTTATGGAATTTTTTAAGTTGTTTTGATCATTTTTATTTGATTTTTAATATGCAAAATAAATGCAAACTCACAGGGGACTAAATAATAACAAATAAAAAAAGTGTAGGGTGGAATGTACAATTTTTCTAAAAGTCACATGCTCGGGCACGTACGCCTCACTGGATTGGACCAAAGTGTAATTAACTTATTTTCAGGGTTAAAATAATAACTCACAATTTCAAACCATTTATTGCAAATAATAAAAAAGGCACACGCGATGCACGCTTCATAGTTTAAACATGATATAAATGCAATTAAAATAAAAGTAAGGGGCTAAAGTGCAATTGTTCAATTTATAACATGCAAACACGTACCCAAAAAGGACTTATTTAAAAATATTATAAACACAGAGGGTGTAAGCGCAAATATACCCTTAAATGTATGTTGCACTTTGGATGGCTCTAATGCTCTCCCTCCTAGATCGGATGGCTAAAATTTGCTCGTGCACAGATGACCTCGATCTGTGTTGGATGATCTAATCAACGACTAAGAATTGGGGCTTTTTGGACGGGCCAGATCTAAACTGGGTGGTTGTTCTTGATCGTAGGACTTTTAGGGCTTCTGGAAGAACTAGGAAAAGAGTCTTTCTCATTAAACTTGTTCAGCCTTGATCTCCCTGAAGGATATGGTTTAATCCTCGAGCGCATCACGGAATCGTGAGCGTCGTATCGAATATGACGATGAACGACTAGTTGAACTAGTGGTTCTATGCAGCGGAATTTAAAAAATTTTCATGCGATGAAACCACATGATCCTAGAATAATTCTCAGATCATTTCATCTAGAACCACAACAAGTATATAGGAATACCTCTTGAAGTGTGGTTGATCGAGTCTCTACTAAAAAAGACCTCCTGTCTCAAGTCCGATCGTCGGAGAAGAAGCTTGCGAGCACGGGGATGAGTCGCGTGATCCTCGCAATCCAACGAGTTGATCCAAGCACGGTGAACTCCTGATCTTGTCGTACGAGATCGAATGTCTTCTTCGCGAGCGTAGCACTCCCAAGAAGACGGAGAACCGAAGAACGTCGAAGAGGCTTCGCGGTGGCGAGGGCGTCGACGGCCTCCTCCTCTAGGGTTTGATGGATGGCCACCAAGGAAAGAGGGAGAGAGAGTTGACACCTCCCATAGATGCTTGATTAAATTAAGACCGTAAACCTAATCTTCTTATTGTGTCTGAATCTTATTTAGATCAATATCCAATACATGGACTAAGATTAGGTCACTTCTCTACTGAGAGGAGTCACTAAAATCCAAACCTATTTCATCACTCCCTCGGAATGGAAGCGTCATAGTTATACAATCGTTTATGATCACATCACCCTCAAGTATTCCCAACACCTATACATCCTGCATACTGGAAGACCTATGATCATCCTGAAGATATAGATCACTTTTATACTGACATCTTCAGGGTTTGATCACTAAGTTTCTCAATCTTGGTCTTTGGGATTTGGTATAGATCATATGCTTTCACAAAGCATATATCTTACCTTCAAATTCATGTCATGCTTCCAAAGCATGACGACCATGCATGGAATTTGATCAATCCCAATACCTCATGAGTAAGCTCATGTCTCCCGGTTAACATGTGAACCTGTATGATCCCTTCGAGAGATCGTATTACTCATATGTCCTTACATGCGCACCAGCTCGCCGGTGTATAGACCTTGGTTAGGTCATCAACCTATTGGTCTACCAAATGTACACACTCAGACATATAGCAACACATATGTCTCTGGTCAGAGGATGTGTGCATATGCTTGTGATAGTATTCAACATAGATCTTCGGTTGTCTTGATCTCGTTAAGTCAACCCATTGACTGAACTAATCTGACACCTTTGAATCACTATTCCCATGCAGAGGACCTGCATCAAGAGGTCGATCAGAAATCAGCCTAATGAGAAAGTATTGCCACCTCCTACTCATGCTGGAGATCATCACTTGACAATCATTTGATGATGCTTGATGAGTCCTCTATCTAACTCATATGATATTCATCCAAGCATCAGCCTCTATGATTCAATGAATCAACAACTGTATGATTATCAAGTTGGCCATGGTACATAACCCTTATTGTACAGAGGGACTTTATAGTGCATTCATTCATTCAATCTCAGAAAGGGAGTGAAAACCAATCAATAACTTTTATTGATAAATAATTTATTACAATAATATTTGTTGCAGGAATGGTTCGCCTCGGGCTCACATTGATAACAATCTCCCACTAGCCCTCAGAACCATTCAGGAACAATCCTTAAACTCATACTCATTACATGCTGGTCGAAAACCTTCTATGTCAGAGGTTTGGTAAGTGGATCAGCAATGTTGTCGGCAGAGGCAACCTTGGTGATGATGATATCACCACGCTTTTGAATCTCCCGAATGATGTGGTATTTCCTTTCCACGTGCTTGCTCTTTTGATGCCATCTGGGTTCCTTCGCCTGGGCAATGGTTCCCGTGTTATCGCAGAGTAGCGGGATAGGAGTATCAGAGGAAACTACGCCAAGCTCCAGGATGAACTTGCGCAACCACTTTGCCTCCTTTACAGCATCCGATGCGGCAATGTACTCGGCTTATGTTGTTGAATCTGCTGTAGTGTCCTGCTTCTTGCTTCTCCAGCTCACAGGACCACCATTCAACAAGAATACAAACCCTGATGTCGACTTTCGATCATCAATATCTGATTGGAAGTCAGAATTTGTATATCCCAAGACTTGGAGATCACCATCTCCATTAAATAAGATGTAATCTTGCGTCCGTCTTAGATATTTGAATATGTTCTTTACTGCATTCCAGTGTTACTCTCCATAACAGAATTGGTAATGACTTACCACTCCCACTGCATGGCAGATATCTGGCCTAGTACACATCATGGCATACTTTAAGCTTCCTACAACTGATGCATAAGGACATCCAACCATGGCTTTCTTTTCCTCAACAGTTTGAGGAGCCATTCCTTTAGACAGGTGGATACCATATCTCAAGGGTAGGAATCCTTTCCTGGAACTATTCATACGGAATCGTTCAAGAATCTTCTTATTGTACCCATGTTGTGACAATCCAATATCCTCTTCTCTCGGTTTCTGAACAACTTCAGACCCAAGATGTAAGAAGCTCCTCCATGATCTTTCATCTCAAAGGTATGGGATAGCCAAATCTTCACACTAGTCATCATCCCTGTATCATTCACAATGATAAGGATGTCATTTACGTAGAGCACGATGAACACAATGGTGCTCCCACTAAGCTTCTTGTACACACAAGGTTCATCAGGATTCTGCACAAAATCATAACTCTTTATGGTTTTGTCAAATCTGATGTTCCAGCTACGAGAAGCTTGCTTGAGCCCATAGATGGATTTCTTCAGCTTGCATACTTTACCATCCTCAGTTATGAAGCCTTGGGGCTGGTCCATATAGATATCCTCCTCGAGGTGACCATTGAGGAATGCCATCTTGATGTCCATCAGCCAGATGTCGTAGTTAATATATGCAGCTATAGCTAGCAGTGTCCTGATGGATTTAAGCATAGCCACAAGAGAGAATGTCTCATCATAGTCGAAGCCTTCCCTCTATGTGTAGCCCTTGGCTACGAGTCGTGCCTTGAAAATCTCTACTTTCCCATCAGCTCCCCTCTTTCTCTTGAAGATCCATTTACACCCAATGGGTTTTACCCCTTTAGGTGGATCCTCTAGGGTTCATACACCATTCTTATGCATCGAGTCAATTTCTGACTTCATTTTAATTTAATTTATTTATCAAAAAAATAAATTAAAATCACTAAAAAATAGTTTGAAAATAAATAAACATTTTTCATTTTTCAAATATTTTTAAATAAAATTGTTTTGGATTTTTAATTTAATTTATAAATATTTTTGACTCTGAATTTTGTGATTGGTCCACGGGGGATTGTTGACCCCCGGTCAACTCTCCCCCTGGACCACTTCTTCCGCGGATCTTAGTTCCAACTTGATTTCGCTGGTTTTTCTCGAATCAATCCGCCCGTCTTTCTTCTTGATTTGATGCTCCGAATGTCGAGGATAGGTCCGATATCCATGCTTGCCAATCCCCTTAGGGATCCATCCATCGATCCGTGTGCTTCATTCCCATCTTCTTGGACCCCCGCTAAGTATAAAGCTCGTCGGAGCCACAACTTTTCTTCCATCTTTGGCCATCGCCTTTGGCTCCAGTGACCTCCATTATCCTCCTTGAGTGACAGCGAGTGCAGGAGCATGTTGCAGCGAGGACCGATGCCTCTAGCCTCAGATCCAGAGATCCTTCTCGTCGTGCTCCGCCACCGGCGAGCCCGAGCCTCTGGAAGCGTCACACCATTGAGGCGAAGACCCCCAAAGGTCCAACACCTCCAGCTCAGACGATTGCCTCCATCAGTTAACTTAGATAGCCTTTAGTTTCTTTTGATTTTCAATTTTTAGATTCTGGCCATATGAGCTTTGTCGACCATTTCACCACTTTCCAATCACCCATTTATCGCTCCGACTACCCTATCACCTCTGTCAGACCTCGCTCCACCTTCTCCGCCCCTTCTCTCCTCCGGGTTCGCCCCGGAACAGGTCCCCGACTCTCCTCCGTTGTCGCCTCGCCGGAGAGTCTCACTCCACCTCACCCATCCACCCATTCCGCCTGTAACCGGGTCGAGGCACTTTTCCCTCGACCCAGCTTTCGTCCTGTGCAGGTTTTGCAGTGAATGGACCTCATCTGGAGGTTCAACCATTGAGGCACAACGCTCTAGGTGCTTTAGCATCGCCGGGGTTCTCCTGGACCTCCTGGCTTCATCGATGCAGACTATCAGCTGCGGATGGCGAGAGCTCCATTTCGCCCATCAGACAGCATCGAAGGAGCTCCCAAGCATGCATATTGGCCAGTCGAAGTTCGTCGGTGAGCTGTTCTTCCAGGGACCCTCCCAACCGCCGGATCGAGCATCTCTGCCAGCTTCGATCGTGACCCTCCATCTACGGAGAGCTCGCAGTCGTAGGATCCATCTGAGGATCTAATCCTGAGCGTCCATCGCCGAAGGGGTACATCCCAATCACAGCTGTCCGATCTCACGTGAAGCCCCTTGGCCGTTGGATCTATAATAAAAGGGTAATTTAAACTTAGGCCTTCCTTAGTTTTTGCATTTATTTAGTAGTCCTGTAAATATTTTTAGAAGTTGTTTTATTTTGGACAAATTGCATTCAGGACCCTGTGCTTATTTTATTTGCAAATTAGTCCCTCCGAGTGTGTTGCACGTGGTCTATCACGTGTTTTATGGGTTAATTGCATAACTTTTCCTGAACTTTAGTGTTGTTACGGTTTGAAGTTTTATTAATTAAAATGACAGTTGTGCCCCTGTGAGTTTGCTTCACGTGCCCCCTCGTGCGTGCCTGGGCTTTTTGCATTTTCAGCCCTTGATTTCTTACATGTGTTATTATTTGGCTGAATAGTTTTCATTTTTTTCACTTAGGTCCCTGTGTGTTGTGCATCTCTGATTGACTTGAATATAATATCAAATCGTGTCCAAAATTTATGAGATTTTGATACATGGCTCCTGCCATGTTGTAAGAATTTATAGATTTTTTTGGGCCCATTTTGTTTTTATTTTCTATTTTTAAAAATTCAAAAACTTTGATTTTTGCTACTATATAAATTGAAAAATCAATTAAAAATATTAAAAAGCCTCTAAAAATCCAAAAAAAATATTTAGTATATATTTTAGTGTGTTTTCAATTGAAAAACCCTAAAAAACTCATAAAACCCATTAAAAATTCTTGAAAAATTAAAAAAATGCATTTTCTTTTCCATTAGTTAGATTTTATTTCTACTTTATCATAAAATTATCTCTGGATTTTTATAAGATATTTAGTTAATTTTAAATAGCCTTTAGATTTTCGCTGCACATTGTCTTCCATTTTTAGCCTTCTTGCATTTTTAGAAAATTCCCTAAAAATCATAAAAATCTAAGAAAATTACAAAAACACTTGAAAAATCATAAAACCCAAAAACCATTTTATTTTATTTTCTGAATCTTTTTGTGGTGTAAATAAATAGTTGTTTGTGTCTTTTTCGTATTCTTTATATTTTCTTTATAATTAAAATAATAAAAATAAAAAACCCTTAAAATCCACCTAAAATAGTCTTTTTCTTTATTTTCCATTCTTGACTACTTCGTAGGACTTTGTCCAGTCCGTGCTCCTTGAGTTCGACCCTGGTTGCTATACCAGGTTAAATAAAATAGTGAGATCGCTATTTACGTTGATTTGTTGTTTTCTTTTATTTGGTGGTCTTGATTTTCTTGTTGACTGAGCTTCGAGGTTCGGGTCGCAACGACCCTTATTTTTACATTTACCCAGATCACGAAACTCTCGAGTCATCAGAATGGCACCGTTGCCGAGGAGCATGACTTAGTAGTCGATTTTCTTTTTCGATTTTAGTTTCACGGCTTTTTCGTAGTTTTTGTTTCTTTCGTGGCTTTTTCGCGGCATTTTTTCTTTTTATTTTTGTTTTTGTTTCTTTTTATTTATTTTGTTTTTATTTTTGCATATATTTGCCATTTTATTTTATTTATTTCATTATTATAATAATTGTGGTTTGACATCTCTTGTTTACTTTTCTTGTGAGGGCCCGAGGACTAAGGCAGCTTTCTTTGGGAAGCCGACGCAATCGCGGGAATCGGAGGCGGCTCCTTTCTGTATAGAGCCGCAGGAGAGCGCAAGAGAGGTGAGCAGGAGAGAGAGGAGAGAGTAGCTTAGCTTAGATTAGTTTAATTTCAGCCTGATTATTATTGTAATAATACAGGGACAGACTCAGACTTTCAGAGACTCTTGACTTTTCAGGGTCTGTTTCGCCGAGTATCGGTGTGCTCGGGGGACCCCATTGTTGTTTTGATTTTGACCGCTTTATTTTCTTTTGATTTACATGGATTTCTGTGCTTGAGCCCCCAGACTTAGGTTTTTATTGGGTTGAACCAGGTAGCACTAGGTCTAAAGCCCCTAATAGAATATCTGTTCCTATAGATCACGCTTGGACTTAGACAAATAAACTGGTGCTTCACGATAATAGAAATTTCTATTTAGGACGGTTCTTGCATTGCATTGCATATAGATTAGTTTAAATTTATGCGCGGATCATTTTGCATGTAGACTGCTGGAGAAAGGTACGCCTTCTATCTCGTGCATGCATCATTGATTTCATCACGCATCAGCTTTTCCATCTTCATCCCTCGGTTTTCTGGACTTAGGAATAAAAAGGAAATCGGAAAATTCGTTAGACGATTGTTTGATTTTTGAAAAAGACCTAAAAATAAAATCAATAAATGGGGCCCTTTAATCAAATTGGATCTTAAAAAACACTGATTAATAATTTGTCTTGGGAGAGCAATCCCCTCATTGATTGGTTTGGATGAGTGAGAGAGTGACACGTACCCTAGGCTAATGCCATATCTGACCCTTCTTCAGACTACTGGTTTTAAGCTAATCGTTCTCCAGCGAGGATCACTTCGATCTCTGGTAATGCGGGCCGCGATATACTTAACAGAGCGAGCCGATTGGGTAGCCGGTAAACGGTCCGCAGCTTGTACTGGCTGGGAAAGATCTAGCTTGGGATCAGGACAGTCTCCTGGGGCGTTGGATTCCTATCAGCTCGCTTAATCACTCTGAAAGACTGTTTGATCACCTAAATAAAAATGACAAGATAAAAGGCAGAACTTTCACGGTCATCAGCTGTATGTGCGTAGGTGAATTGGGGGTATTGTTTGACCGATCGTGTTTGATTGCCAGATCCTATCCGCCTTCTTATCCTCTATCTTTCCAGTCATCTATCCTTTTCCCTCCCACCCTCCCTTCAGTTTCTTCTTCTTCTTCTTCTCTACCCTGGATGATGGATCCCCCTCCTTTCTTGCCGACTCTTACAGCTTCTCCATCTTCTTACCATCAGTCTAGTCCACCCTCGAGGGAGGTCGGAACTTCGACCGACCTTCCGTTCTCTCCCACCCTTTCCCACCCTTCTTCTGGGCATGCTGCGCTATATGTCCGTACAGATCAGGCTGAGCAGATACGAGTCCCGGACGACTTCATTGCTAGGATGAGAGTGCACTCCATACGCCAGCACAGAGAGCAGATGCGAGTAACAGATATCTCCAATGATAGGATTGATCGATGAGCATACAAACCAGGGAGCTCAGTTAGCTTCTACATTCAGTACCTTCATTCTGGACTTGGATTTTATTCAGAGACTGCCAACATTTTCAGGGGAGGTACATGAGGAGCCGTATATTCATGTATCCGAGTTTGAGGAGATCTGCGAGACACAGACATATTCAGATATCACTGCAGAGGAGCTGATGTTGAAGACCTTCCCATTTACACTCCAGGGTAGAGCCATGAAATGGAACAAATGATTGGGAAGGAGATTTGCTACGTGA
>JAZKJV010008646.1:370000-509485 GCA_037367405.1 Ottelia alismoides | reverse complement strand
TTGGGATGAAACCACGGAAAAAGCCTCTAGGGTCGGATCTTCTATTATAATCTCTCAATGAGTACATGAGTTATAAGGCTTGTTATATAGCCCCACAAACAGACAATAGTCCGAATTATATATGATATAGGACAGACAAGATAGCAATGGATCCAATTACACATTTAATACATATTCTAACATATATCATTTGTGGCATTCCTTTTTAACCATGTAATTTAAAATATCTTATGCTATAAAATTAATATTTTCGAAGTTGCTACTCAATTCTTATCCAACATCTATCTATGGGTTGGCAACAAATTGCCTTGAGGCTAGAAAAAAACGCCACTTTCTTTTTGTTTGTAATTTTTGATTACTTCTATGCCGGCAAAATAAATTAAACTTTCTACAGCATATTCCACTAACAACATAGGAGGAATCATTTGGAAGCAGGAAGAATGCTCCTTGACAAATATCACAAGGCATGTTTTTTTGGGATGTGTTCTTTTTAGTTTTCCTGTTGGGAAATGGGAAAGATATGTGAGATATATAATAACTTATTTTCTAAGCATTAAAATTTCTTGATGCTACCCGTTCTCATTTTGAGAGATGCACCAACCTACTTGACTAATTGAGCCCATAGTATGGGGTGGTTTATTCATGAAGACAAATACATGTAATCTTATTCTGTGATCACCCACATTGAGTAATCACATGGTCAGTACTCAGCTAATTTGGTGGCCTTCTGGTAAATCGAATCAAATTTCTCGTTTCCCATGATTTTGTCGGGAATACCCTAACCTATGCTCTTATGCGTATTACTTATAAATGTTATGTTATTAACTTAATTAATTATATTCTCATGTATATTTAATTAAACTGAAGCTGTATATTCACATGATTACTTTACATTCACCACTTAAACAATAAATGACCACTCGGTAATAGCCTAATTGAGTAAATTTTACTTATGGACTTTATCGGCATTGATTTGATTTAGAAGTGGGCATTATGTTGCGGCTGAATTGTAGGTAGTGGTACAATTGGTTCTTGAAGGTCTTGCAATATGTGTTATTTATCTTATCTGTTCCTTTCTTTGTGTAAATTGTTATCAATAAGAATGGGCCAAATGCTACAATATCCTGATACTTGTCATTAAAAAACAAGCGGCCGCATCTTAAACTTCACCCTGCTCTATTGTACTAATAGACGAAGCAAGCTCCTGGGAGGATTGCAGTCTAACTACAAATTTGACATTTTCAGGAAGTTTTCTCCATGAACCTCCTCAAATTACTGCCCGAGTCAAACTTCGTGCCCAGACATTTTCTTGAGCTGCTGGCTAATCTTGGACCTTCTATTGTTGACATGTTTTGCCATGAAGGTGATTCAGAAGTTCCTTGGGTTGGCTTCCTGAGAGGTTATAACAGATGTTGTGGAAGGATGCCAGTGTCAATATCTCTTAATATTCTTTTGAGGGTTTATTATGCTGCAATCAAGAAAACGCAATATCCTATCAACTTGGATTTTGATTCCAATGAAGATGATAGCAAGATATCAGGGAGTATTAAATTGAATGAGGTGCTTATGCTCCTCTGGATGTGCTGGATTTTGGAATATTCTTCAAGGATGACAACTTTCTCAAAAGAGAAACCTATAATTGTTCTCCCCAACATATCCGAGTTAGTAACATCGGCATTTGTCTCATGTAATGATGCTGGAGATGACTTTAGTGTCATGGGACGCAATGTTTTTGATATAGATAGGGATATTCCTGTACATACGCTTCTTATGTGGATCCAGACAACAATTCCAAGTCTTGCAGATTGCATTGGACAGTATGTCCTAGTCAGGCTTAAATCATCTGCTGGCTCAGAGGTAAAGATGCTGTCCCTTTTCTACTATTGGGTTATCTGTGTCTGATTTTATGCACGTTTATACACACATGTATGGATGATATCGGGAGAGATTATACACAGGAATGAAGTATCAGCATTCTTTTAGTGTTTATACTCATGAAGGTAATTTAATCTAGGTGGTCCTATATATGCCTTAACTGCTATCTAGGTGGTCCTATATATGCCATAATTGCATTGTACATTGATGCAAACGGCTTTTGGCGCGTCGATAATAATAATTTTGAACGGTAGAAATTATTTGGTAGAAGAAAGAGAGTGGTTGAGAAGAAGAAATCTCGTCGGTAACGAGGGATTGACGGAGGAGAACCGCGGAGATCGCGTGGAGAGAGAGGGAGAGGAGAAAGGAGAGAGATAAATCTCAATTTTAATTCATACTTGACTGTCTAAAAACATTGGACTACCATCTCTTTATATAGGAGAGATGGGGTTTACAAAAATAGTAAACTAATTAAAATTGACAACCAACCTATCCTAATTGGACTCAGACAAATTTTAAAATTCAAATTGACCTCTAATTACCCTAATTAGACTCTTGACCAAAATTAACTCTACGAATAAACGTTGAGATCACAGGCGATCTCATTATTTAATTAGATAATTACGACAACTTAAAAACGTAAATAAATTTGACAATTAAAAATAAATAAATATTTGGCCTTATGTTTGGGGCCCACGCTGCATCAACTCTCCTCCGCTTTAAAAATTCGTCTCCCGACGAATTGCTAGATCTGCAGGCTTGGCGGATGAATCAGCGTGCTCATCTATCGTCTGGAAGAATTGGTGTGGAGCGAACGACGGAGTCCATACGCGGGCGGGGATGACGCAGCCGTCGTGGTTGAAGAACAGGTGCGGCGCGAACGACAGCGTTTTCTTGACTGACTTCTCCTTCTTGTGATGCCCGAAAAATTGATGAGGCATGGAAAATACGGCCCTTGGAGAATCCATAGTGAAGCAATGGCACAAGGAGAGGAGGGGAGGAGATGTGTCCAAGGAATGGAGCCATGGGGTCCTTAGATAGGGAAAACCCAAGGTCCTAGTCCTATTTGGATAAGGAAGATCCCCTGATTTCCTAATTACAACCCTCTTTTTTAAATATTTCCGCCGCCAGGGGTGTGGGTGCAATTTTCGCACCCCTTCATTGTTCCTTACCCTTTTTTTCTTTTGGCTTTTCTGCAAATAGGGAATTCATGGGGGCTTCTTTTGTAATTTCTCCTAAATAACCATTCCCACAAGTCCTGGAATCCGCATCCCGCAAACTTCGGTTCACCCGTTAGGGTTCGCCCAAGCTCCTCGCGTATACAACGCGGCTGGGGGCGGCGATTTCGCAACGGTGGGCGCGCGGGCAAGAGGGCATCGTCGGCAGCCGCGCGAAAGTTAGGGTTGGGGAGAAAGCGGCGCAGGAGGCGAGGGTGGGGCTGGTGCGGGAGGTCAGCGGCGATGAGGGGGGCTGAGTGGCGTAAGTAACGCGCGGGAGAAGGGAAACCCGGGAGGGGTGAGGTGAGGGCGGGGATCGGGTGTGGCGGGCGGCGCAGTGGGGTGCGCGGGGGTCGTGGCCTGAGGGTGTGCGGGCCGAGGAGAAGAAGGGGGGAGGGGGGGTTGGAAGGTTGGTGGGCGGCGTGGGAAGAGGGGTTGGGAGGCGGCGGGGGTGGGTAGGAGGCGGCCGGACGGGTTGGAATCGGGAGGGGGAGGCGCAGGCGGGTGGGGTGGACTGCTGGCGTGCAAGGCTGGGTCGTAGGGGAAATCGGGGGTTGCGTCGAGGGTTGGGTCGGCCTGGGGAACCGCTGGGGGGGTCGGGGCTGCCGTCAGGGACGCTATTGGCGATGGCGGCTGACCCGAACTTGTCTGGACAACAACTTCGACTTCGGTTCCAGATTCTTCGTCTTCATTTTCTTGCTCACAAACAGGCTGCCGTGAATATGGTTGAGAATCGGGTTGGACAGCAGCTTCCGTGATCTGATTTCTACCATTGTTGATGGAGAGATCTTCGTCGGCTAGCGTGTCCAGCCATGTTTGAACCTTCAAGGATGCCATAAGACGTTTTTTGAACTTCCGTTGACGCGAACGCGCATGCGGCCCATGAGATATGCGGTTGAGATCAAGCTTCAAACGCCAATATGCAACGGGATCGTTGAATCATAGGAACGATTCAATATCCATGCTCTGATACCAATTGATGCAGATCGGATTTCGGCGTCGACGTTGATAGTAAAATATTTGGGCGGGCGGTGGAATATCGGTGGAGAAAAGGAGGGGTTGAGAAGAAGAACTCGTCGGGAATACGAGAGGTTGAGGGAGAAGAACACGGAGATCGCGGGAGGAGAGAGGAGAGATAGGGAGATAATGAGATAAACTCAATTTTTCATTAATACTTGACTGTCTAAAAACATTGGACTACCATCTCTTTATATAGGAGAGGTGGGGTTTACAAAAATAGTAAACTAATTAAAATTGACAACCAACCTATCCTAATTGGACTCTGACAAATTTTAAAATTCAAATTGACCTCTAATTACCCTAATTAGACTCTTGACCAAAATTAACTCTACGAATAAACGTTGAGATCACAGGCGATCTCAATTATTTAATTACATAATTGCGACAACTTAAAAACGTAAATAAAATTGACAATTAAAAATAAATAAATATTTGGCCCTATGTTTGGGGCCCACGCTGCATCATACATTGTCCATCAATTACTGCTGAAACCATTGCAAGGCTGTAGAAAGCAGTCAAGTTTCCTATTGTGAAGTGCTTGAATGTGAAAGAAAACACTATACCTTATACTAATAGTAAATTGTTTTCGAGATAACACTAGATCATATTTAAGAACTAACCAACTGACTCGATTATAGTGGCCATTTTCTTGTTGACCTATGTTCAAGTTATCCACAAATTCCATGGATCATTAAATGTTTCAATGAAACTGCTTTTTTTTGGAGAAGCAATGAAATTGCTTTAACAGCAGGTTTCTTCTGTCCTTTCTTTTTAGAAGTGAAAATCTGACTAAAGAAACATTGGATTTGACCTAAAGGGTCTTTAAATAAAGATCTTGACTTAGAGCTGTAAAGCAAAGACATTGACCTAAATGAGCTGACAAGTTGCAGGCACAAACCAACTATATTACTATGTTATTTATATTTTTTAAAAACTCTTGCATCATTTATGCAGGAAATCAGCTCTATGCATCTCATCATTTTAAGAGACTTGTCTCTTAGAGAATAGGAGCATTAACAGAGTATCAAGAAGACCAATATTTACGTGGTTTGTGATGGCAGAGAGCCATCCTAGTCCATGGGAGATGCGATGTAATAACTGTATCATGTCTCCATTTCTTCTTATTAAAACAAGCATCACATGGGCCGATACATGGGACATACTTGCTTTCAACATTCCCTTAATAGGTGACGTGGGAATAGACCTATGACATCACACTGCACACTAAATGGATCATGGAGGATCCAACCACTCAAACCACTCAAAATTTCATCTTTCAGTACTCCCTCCCAAGGTGCATCATGTTATGTTCACATGAAATGCTTAGCTTGCAACAAGACAAACTCGTACTTACATATCACGAGGCAATGTAAAACATCTTGTCTTGATGAACACTCTTGTAGATGATGATGGCAAAGAAAAATAAATAGAATGTGCATTGGCACGGATAAGAAGAAACTAGACTGATTTACATGGTTCGTGATGGTTTTTAAGGACCGGCTAACTCTAAGGGAGAATTGATCCAATGATCCAATGGGGCCATAGAAAGGGAGTTAGGTGTCAGTTAAAGATAATTTGTTTTTAAATGATGTCCTTATCATAGTTAGGTGGCAATTAAAGATAATTTGTAGAGGACTTATTTGTAGTACATATACTTCAACCTCGATGAAATGGGGCCATAGAGGAGGAGATGATGATATGGGTGCTCATGGATTGTAGGCCTGATGCTATTATGTTGGTCTGTATTCTAATGGATTGGAAGAGACTGAGATTTTTCAAATTTGTTAAATTATAGATTGGTTTGGATTATTGTCAAAATCTGATGCGATATATAAATATGTTAATATATAGGGTAAAATGAGGCTGTCCCCTTGAGGGGGAGCTAACTTGGCTCCCCCCGCACCATTTTCCCCGTTTTTTTATTTTTTTGAATTTTTTCCATGGATTTTCATCAATATATCCCTATATTATGCTATTAAAATTTCGTGCGAAACAGAGACACATACGGCCTCCATCCAGACGTGGTCATTTCTAGCAATCCTGTTACCGTTAAAAATGACTGTCTTGATGGAGGCCGTAGGAGTCTCTGTTTCACACGAAATTTTAATAGCATAATATAGGGATATAGTGATGAATATTCACGGAAGAAATTTTCAAAAAAAAAGGGCGAAATGGCGCGGGGGTAGCCAAGTTAGCTCCCCCTCAGGGGCAGCCACATTAAACCCTAATATATATGTGCGCGTAAGTGCGTGTGTTTGTGTATGTATGTATATACACAATTTCACGGTTTCCCTTAAATAGGTCCACCGTTAATTTTATGGGTTTTTATCACTTGTGCACCTCCTAACTTCTGCAATATTAGTTATGCCCCTCCCTTTTTAGAATATTTGTTATGCCACTGACTTCTTGCACCGTTATCAGTTGCACCCTTCCATTAGTTTGGTCATGAATGAGTTGAACCACACCATGGTTTATTTAAACTATGACGTGGTTAAGAGGGGCATCACGAGAAACCTCTCCCCCTTAGTCCCACTGCCCACGATCCTTGACTTCTTGCCCGTCTTTAGCTGTTTGAAGCGATGACTCATTGCTATTCTCGCAACAACAATGTCAGGCGATATTTTTTCCTCCATTCAAGTACCGTCCCCATCCCCTCTACCCTCCTCCCTTTTCTCCTTCTCATTTTTCTTCTTCTTCTTGTGTTTCTCTGTTACCTCATCTGGTCCTTCTTCTTCTTATAGTGTCTTCTCCTCCCTCATTTCCCCTTCTTTTTTATCTTGTTTTTCCTGTTGTGCCTCACATCACCGACACATAGTTACCTCACCATCTCCCTCGTTCCATCACTTCATTTTTCTACACTCCACAACCTGAAACTTCAACCACCTATAATTCCAATCCCGTGTGTCTGAGATGAGAAGTGAATACTCATCCCATCCGAGCTAAAAATGCTTGAGATATACCACTTTCCCCTTACAGATTTGGGAGTGGTTCAAGTTCCATAGGAAGCTCATCCTTCTCCCAAGAGATCTTATCCGGAACCCATTAGAAAGGGGGGGGCCTTCCAACTGCTTTCATCTTCTTCCACCGGGGCTCGTTCCTATTCTCAGTTGTCAATACATCTGCGACAACGGAGGGGGATGACACCACCTATGATGCAGCATGACCCCAAATTATGGGGCCACATTTATTCAATTAGATAATAATCAATTTTATTTACGTTTTTAAGGGTCATAGTGGTCTAATTAAATAATCGAGATCGCCTGTGATCTCAACATTGATTTCGTAGATTTTAATTACAAATTGGGTCAATTAAATAATTTAGAGTCCAATTAGGGTAGTTAGGGTCAAATTAGGATTAAATTAGTTGTTAATTTAATTTATTTACTATTTTTGTAAACCCTCTCTCTTATATAAAGAGAGGGTAGCCCATTGTTGTAGACAGTCAGTTATGAATTGAAATTTGAGTTTATCTCATTTTATCCCTCTCTCTTTCCCTTCTCCCTCCACGCGATCTCCCGCGCTTCTTCTTCTCCAAAACCCCTCGTTACCGACGATTCGAATCCGCATCAACCTAGTATTAATTGGAGCATTCACGTTAAACGAAGCTTCTTCCCCTCTGAAGGAGCTCTGGTCCATCGCACCTTCACCAGAGCAGCTACTTGTCTTGCTCTATCTGGGAATAAGAAGTCGAGAGGAGGATAAGCTCATGCTATAACCTTCATCGATTGAGGCCCATCCTCTCATCTTCATTGATTGAGGTCAGAGGGTATGGGGTCGGAGAGCACGTTGGAGCGTCTGAGGACACATAGGGAGGTGAGATTGCTGAAGATATTGGCGGGGATGGTGCCGTTACGGAAGGCTCCTGGAAGGATGAGTTGGACGACGATGCTATTGGAGTAGATGGTGCCACGAAGAGGGCATGGATTGGTTTCAAGAGAGGCGGTGGCTGTTGCTATCCACTACTTGCTTGAAGTTGAGGAGTACCATCCTGCCCTCTTCCCCCTCTTGCTCATCCTCTTCCTCGGTTTCAAGAGAGGCGGTGATAGATGTCGAGGAATGAGCGGAATCGAGACTGGTAGATGACCTCGTAGATGGACTCGTCGGTGGGGCGACGATGCTTGTCGGCAGAGGCAAAACAAGAGATGTAGGTAGGGCGACGAAGCTTGGGCGGGTAAGGAGGAGGAAGAGGGGAGGATGGGAAGACATGGGTTGAAGGTGAGGGGCGAAGGGAGATGTCTCGGGGTGGAGGAGGTGAGGACGGAGGAGGAGGTGATCTGAGGAGGAGGCACTGATGGGTAAAGCAGAAGGTATTTAGATAAAATTACATCTTTATCCTAGCTACTCAATCTAATTACCTTTATGTGCCGAAGTTAACGTCCTTTTGGGACGCGGATGAATGACAATTAACTCGAGGGGCATAAGTGATAAAACTTCAAGAAGCTAGGGGCACAACTGGTATTATAAAAAGAGAGGGGCATAATTAATATGCAGAAGTTAAGAGGGGCACATGTGATAAAAATCTAATTTTATTGGTATGTATTGTTATAGGTTAGCTTTTTTAAAAAAATGAGGATACTATAAATACTAGAGTGGACTGCTCCTTTTCTTAATGTACTTGATAGATTTCACCCTTTGACTCCTTAGTGAAAATCAAGGATGAATGCAGGCGGCCCTCGACCGCACCGACTAATCAATGTCGGCTCATATGTTGGTGGGCCGCTTAAACGATGCTAGATGGCCGTTTAAAGTCTATTTAAAGTTGAACAAAATCCCGACTCACTCATTCGACCCCCTCCGAACTCACTCATTCGACCCCCCACTCCCTAGTCCTGATCCTCACGAAAACCCTAACCCCCGCTCCCCTCCCCCCATCTCCCTCGCAATAGCCCTCACGGGGGCGGCGACACCTCACACGTAGCCCCTGGCAGTTGGGAGCCCCTTGCCGCCTGTTGCTGTAGCGCATCCTTGACCTCCTCGTGGTCATCCTGATCATCGCCTCTCCACAGCAGACCGACCCTTGCCTCCCCTCCTCGCAACGGACCGACCCTCCCCTCTCTGTAGTAGAGTTGGTGAGCATTTTTATTTATTTTTGATAAGTTTCAAATTTGTTATACCCGTTTATTTTTCAATTGTGTTTCTTGCTAGTACTGTCCCTTCTCCCTTGTTACGCGTTTATTCATTTCCATGAGGCTACATTCCTAGTTTTGTAAGGCTTAAGACTTAGACCTCATTCCAAAGAATGATTTTGAAAATTCGCCACACCATCCATATATCATTTGATCTAATATTGTGAATCTGTGATTATATTTTTATAATTTATCTATACTTTTTTATTAATTATATATGTAATAATTTTTTATTAATTTAAAAAATATAAAAACTGTGTAACCCATTTAATTGGTGTTTAGACTCTCATATACTGTTTAATCAGTAGTTAGTGACTCTACCGATTGAATACCGTATACGACTTTTTGCAACCTTGGTGAAAATATTAATAAGAATAAATAAAAATATAATTTAGGTTTTAAAATAAAAAAACTCAACATTTATTGCTATAAATATTCATTTATATATATATCTATCCTATTTAGCGAACCATAAACTAAAGGTTAAATGCCATGAACACGAACGCGAGATTAGATTATTTATAGAAATATGTAAGCATAAAAAATCCAAGCCAATAAATTAGCATGTTTAATGGATTAGATTGAATTGAAAAATTATAATATGTTAAAGTTGGGTGTGAATGGATCAACTAAAATCTGATTCAATTTGATCCTTGTGCACCTTTACATGATGATTTTGATATCTCGGGGCACCTGAACCTTGATGAACTAGCCTGCATGCTGTAGGATGGTTGGTTCCAAATTGATGCTCGTAATTAGGAAATTGTGACAGAGTGGAAGAGAAGGAAGGAGAAAGGGGTGGTGTGGAAGATGGACTTCTCGAAGGTGTACGACAGTATGGATTAGAGATTCTTGTGGGCATCATTAGAGAAGATGGGCTTTCTGGAGCAGTGGAGTGCTTGGGTCAAGCGCTGCATGATGACGGCTTCCCACGTCGTGCTAGTGAACGACATACCCGAGGGGGGCTTCTTCCAACTACAGAGGGGTATTAGGCAGGGCCGCCCATTGGCTCCGCTATTGTTTGTTATCGTGGCAGATGCGTTGACAATGTTGATGAAAAGGGCGTCATCAGGTGGGTGGTGCTCTGGTTTTAGGAGGGATGGCATTTCTATCTCGTTCTTGCAATATGCGGATGATACAATGCTTTTCATGGGGGAAGAGGAGGTTGAGATGCACATGGTATCTACCATTATGGACATTTTTGTAGACATATCATACCTTTAGATCAACAGAGATAAATCGGTGTTCGTTCCCTTTGGCTTCTAGGAGTTGGAGGTGCAGAGAGCGTCCGGAGTTTTGAGATACCCGAGGGTGGACTTGCCGATCTCGTACCTAAGGCTACCATTAGTGGCAGGGAGAACGAAGGCTCGAGACTGGAGAGCGCTGCTGGTAAGGTTGGTTGGGAGGTTAGCGGGGTGGAAGGCGACGATGCTTTCAAGAGTTGGGAAGCTTGTCCTTTTGAAGCATGTTTTGTTGGTCATTCCTATCTTTTTCTGCTCTACGAGGTTGATGCCGGCTTGTGTCCGCACAAGGATCGAGAATTTGATGAGGCTGTTTTCTTGGTCCGATGGGAGACAAGAGAGGAGGGGGTCCATTTGGTGGATTGGGGAAGGGTGATGTCGTCAAAAAAGAAGTGTGGTTTGGGGGCCCTTCGGATCGGAACATTGAACAAGGTTTTCATGGCGAAATGGGTGGTGTGCTTGTGGGGAAAGTCCGAGGACATGGTCTCTAGGCTGCTGAGGAGAATTTATGGGATTTCCTTGTCGTTGGCGCCCACTACAGGCAGAGTACCGTCTTCTTTATGGAAGGGGATTACATATATAATCCCAGAGTTGTTTCTAAAGCTTTGGTCGGTGCTTGGGGATGGAAGTTTTTTTTTCACTTTTGGCATGATGACTGGACGGGTGATGGGGCATTGGGCGAGCGTTACCCTCGACTAATGCAGTTGTCTAGTAACAGGGAGGCAATTGTGCAACAGATTTGGGTGCAGGGCTTGTGGTCTCCTACTTCCATCTCAATTCTATTTGATCAGAGAGTTGAGGACTTCCTGGCATTAAAGTCGGATTTGGCTCGGATCGAGGGGTCGACGTCGGGTATGGATCACCTGGTTTGGGGCAATGGAAAATTCTCGGTGAAGAAGACGTACCAATTCTTGGTGGAGGACGAGGAGGAGGTTGTGGTGGATACTAGGTTGATTTGGAGAAGCAAGATTCTAAACCGCTTCACGATCTTCCTCTAGCTTGTTCGGCATGGCCGGATTCTCATGCATGCGCGACGAGGGTACCTGTTGGGGGCAGATGTCAGAGACTGTGTCAGATGTGGTTCGGTGACATAAGATATGGATCACTTGTTCTTTACATGTTACTCTTTGACCCTGGTGTGGAGTAGGGCCAACTTTTCGTGTCTCGGTGGTCAGGATTGTTCCGGTTTTTGGAGACATTAGTCTGTGGACACGACCATGAGGACAACGCTTTCCCTTTTGCGATTATGTTGGCGATCTGGTGTGGCAGGAATGGTGTCATTTTTGAGAGGCGTGTTTTTTTTTATTCGGAAAATGTAATTGAACATTGTAGGGCTCTGTATACTTCTTGGGATATCTAATTCGATGTAACATATTCTTGAGGTTATATATTTTTGGTTTGGTGGGCCCCATCTTGGGGCATCACCCCCCTTTTTCCATAAAAATAGGCATAACCCAGATGGATCAACCTCGAGGCATATGGCACAACATATTGTTAAAAGGATTCACCTAAGACCTATGGGGTGGATTTCTTTGACATGTACTCATTGATGGCTCGTTTGTTGAATCTCTAGATTCTTACTTTCATGCTGGTTGATAATCGTTGGTCTTTATATCAATTGGATGTAGTGAATATATTACTCTAGGGGGACCTTGGGGAGGTCGTTTGTTTGCACCAACCACCTAGGGTTGAGCTCCAGGGAGAGTGTCAGTTGGTCAATTTCCTGAAGAAATCATCTATGGTTATAAGAAAAGTCGTAGTGCATGGTTCCATAAACTGTAGAAGTGCTAGAGTAATGCTTTATCAGGTCGTTCTCATATCACTCGTTTGCAAGATGATATATGGAGGCACGATAACTATGCTGGTCCATGTTGATATCAAGGTCCTTACAGGAGATGACAAATAGGGGATTAGAGAAGTACGAAAAATATTGACCATACACTCTATGGTCAAGGATATGGGACCACTGGGATACACAACCTTAAATGTTGATAGCTACTTCATTAGAAATCTCATCTAGAGAGGTCTTCTTTGAATTTCCAGTGTTATGCAAAGCAGTTGTGGAGAATAAAGAAAGAACAAAATAGCTTGTCTTATTCCAGAGGTCTAGGGGTCCTTATATAGGGGAGAACCCTAGAGAGCTTAAAAACAGAGGAAATACATAAGTGCCCCTAACGGGGTTACAATGAATAACAAAGAACTGTAGTATATATTTCTAACACTCCCCCTCAAGTTGGAGCATATTTATCAGTCATGCCCAACTTGGAAACTATCCACAAAAGGCAATTCTTGGGTAAGGCTTTTGTGAATACATCAACAAGCTGAAGATCTGTGTTGATGTGAGGAGTAGTAATCCTTCCAATCTTGATCGCATCACGAACAAAATAGCAGTCAATCTCTATATGCTTGGTTCGCTCATGGAACACAGGATTCGTGGCAATGTATGTGGCAGATTTGTTGTCACAGTATAGTGGAATAGGAGTAGTGACAACAATGGCAAGTTTCTGCAGAAAAGTCAATAGCCATGTGATCTCACAGATAGCTTGAGTCATTGCACTGTATGCTGCTTCTGCACTGGATCTGGATACAACAGTCTATTTCTTGCTTCTCTAAGTGACAAGGTTTCCTCCAACCATCATAACATATCCTGTGGTGGAGCGCTGATCCTGTGGTGAACTTGCAAAGTCAGCATCAACATATGCGACAACATCGGTGTACCCATTTGCCCCATAAAAGAGACCACACCCTGGTGATTCCTTCAAGTAGGATAGAATCTAGAGAACATCCTGCCAGTGACTGTAACAAGGTTGCTCCATGTATTGGCTAGCTCTGCTCACTGCATAAGAAATATTGGGTCTGGTGACAGTAAGGTAAAGAAGTTTGCCAACCAGGCTTCTGTATCGAGTAACATTTTCAAAGACAGGATCAGAGGATGTGAAGTGTTCCTTTGGATCTGCAGGAATACCAGAAGACTTGCATCCAAGTAATCCAGCTTCAATAATAATGTCCAGACAGTATTTCCTCTTCGAGAGATGAATGCCCTCTGTAGTACGTAGTACTTCTATGTCCAAGAAGTAGCATAGTGGACCAAGGTCCTTGGTAACGAACACATTCTGGAGGAAGGCCTTGGTCTCTAGTACCCCTTTATCATCATTGACAGCCATATCATCCACATAGACTGCAAGTATAACAGTAGTAGTTGTTCGTCTTCTGACAAACACAGAATAGTCAGAGGTTGTTCTCTGAAAGCCAAGAGTGCTGATTTTTGTAGTAAGTATGTCAAACCATGCCCTTGGGCTCTGTTTCAAACCATATATTGCCTTGCGAAGACGACATGCACACTTCCCCTCGACTTCATAACCTGGAGGCTGCATCATGTATATCTCCTCATCGAGGTCTCCATATAGAAAATCATTTTCACATCTAACTGAAAGATAGGCTAGACCTTATTAGCTACCACTGAAAGTATAGCCCTTATTGATCCCATTCGTGCAACTGGTGAGAATGTCTCAAAGTAATCCACTCCATATGTCTGTGTAAAGTGTTTGGCCACAAGGCAAGCTTTCAATCTGTCAATAGACCCGTCTGGTGATTGCTTGGTCATGAAGACCCATCTGCATGCCACAAGTCTAGTCCTCGTGGGACACTGCACTAGATCCCATGCCCCCTTGAAATAAGAGCCTCTATCTCTTCATTCATGGCCCGCCGCCATCTTGAATCTTGTAATGCACTATGGTGATCTCTCGGAATAGAAATAGTCGTGAGAGAATCTACATATTCTCTGTCAGTGGAAGATAAACTAGCAGTAGACGTGAAATGAGACATGGGATGAGAAGTACATTGCCTCTTAGTTCTGCGTAGAGCAATTGGAAGCTCCTGAGGAACATCCGAGACAACAGTTGAGGGGATACTCGTAGAAGGCATATCATCCTGCAACAAAGAAACATGTAAAGGAACATCTGTTTGTGGAGATATGTGTCTGTGCTTATAGACAATGGGAGGTGGGAAATCCAGAGGAATATCTGCGACAGATTGAGTGAAGAAACTGGTCTGTTCAAAAAAGGTTACATCTGCAGAGATGTAATAGCGATGTCCAGTGGGATCATAACACCTGTAACCTTTTGAGTACGAGAATAACCTAGGAAGACACATTTGATTGCACGAGGAGAAAGTTTGTCTTTAGTGTGAAAATCATGAACAAAGGACACACATCCAAATATTCGCAAGGGAAGAGGAAATGGTGACCCAATTTGATAAAGTAGAGAGAAGGGGGTGGATCCATTTAGGGCTGGAGATGGAACTCTGCTGATAAGGTGGACGACGGTCAGAATAACATCTCCCCAATAGGTTTTGAGGACTTTCATCTGAGTAAGAAGTAAGCGGGCAATATTTAGAAGATGTCTGAGTTTTCGCTCTGCTATTCCGTTTTGTTGGGACGTATATGAGTATGAGGTTTGATGTATGGTGCCTTGGGAAGAAAAGAAGTTTGTTAGGTCATGTTGGGTGAATTTCAATGCATTATCAGAATAGAAAGTTTTTAAACCAGAGGAGAAAATATTTTTGACATAATGAAAGAAAATTTTGACCATATTATTAATTTCTAAACGCTCTTTTAATAGATAGACCCAAGACAACCTACTCTAATCATCAACAGAAACAGTAAAATACTTATGTCCACTCAGAGTACAGACTGGGCAGGGTCCCCAAATATCACAATGGACTAAAGAGAAAGGAACTTCACGATGAGGCTCAGTACAAGCAGGGAACGACGCTCGACGATGTTTCCCGAACTGACACGCCTCCCATTCAAAGGGATTGAGCATAGAGAGTTCGGAGAACATTAAAGAGAGGGTTTCGGCAGACGGATGGCTGAGATGAAGGTGTCAGAGAAGAGGATCAACGTAGACAGACGAAGCGCTGGCAAAACCAGAGTTAGAGGGGGATGTCAAGATAATAAAGATCGTTCTTCTCACGTCCTCCACCAAAAATCTGTCTCGTGTGGATGTCCTGAAAATAACAACAAAACTCATCAAATATAACTCGACAGTTAAGCTCAGTGCACAACTTGTAAACAAATAATAGACTAAGAGGAAAATCAGGAGCGCAGTGAACTCCATTGAACCGGAGCTTGGAGGAAAACTCCATAGTGTCCACAACAGTAATAGGTGAATGAGCTCCATTGGCAACACAGACAGTCTTTACGAAGGAAGACGACCGTAAAGAGGTGAGGAGACTAACTTCTCCCATTAGATGAGTTGAGGCACTCAAGTCATTGGTCCATGCATGATTTGATGTAGAGGTAGAGCTGGCAATTGTACCTGATGTAGTGGCCAGACTAGCAGTAGGAGCAGAAGTAGTAGTGTCACTGGCGGAGTTCTGCAGTAGTTTGTCGGAGACGAGCATACTCAGATGCAGTAAAAGAAGTCTGATTGTCACCAGAAGGCTGATCATGAGAGGTGTCTGCAGTATCAGAGGTGCCTTCATAAGAGGCAGTACCATAGGCACTGTTGGCATTAGGAGGCATGCCAAACTTTGCCCAGTAACGTTCTGACGGATGATTCCAGCATCCACAATGCGTGCATGCTGGATAGCGGGCAGTAGTAGGATCACATCCACGTCCACGTGCTCATCCTGAGTCACGTCATCGTCCAAAATCACGGTCACGACCACAACCAAAATCACATCCGCATCCCCCTTGGTAGTTGGGACGTCCTTTAGCAAAATATGTCGTAGTCTCAGCAGACAGAGGGGGTGAAGGAGATTCAAGTTCTTGTAAGCGACCAAAGATGGTCTTCAATATGGGAAGAGCCGCAACAATCAGAAATTGGTCCTTTACCGGTTTGTACGCGGATGTAATCCTGATAAGAAGCGATACACCTGCCATTCTGCGCGTTCTCCTATCTGTTTGTCATGGCAAGCAGGTTGAAAGATAAGAAGCTCCTCAAATAGGCATGTGAGGAGTCGGTAATACTCAATCAATTATGCATCTCCTTGATTTGCAGACCAAATCCATGTGTAGATATCTGGGAGCCTTGATTTGGTTGTTTTTCGAGAGTAGGTATTCTCAAGGGTCTCCCACATTGCTTTTACCATCTCTTTATATAGAAGATTGGACGCTATATTCGGATCGCTGTTCGTCATCCATGTAATCACCTGGCATTTGTCCACATACTAGACATCGTAGTCCTTGTACGTCTCCTTGGGCGTATCCTTTGTAAGAACATAGTTCTTCCACTGGCCACCAATAAATACCTTGAATGATCGAGACCATAATACAAAGTTCTCGGAGCCCTTCAGTTTGATAGAAGTGCCTTGTGCCATCATAGAAGAGATCTGGTACAGGGCCTTGGGCTTTGCAGATGCCATGGTGGCCGTACATGTCAAGAAAAAGTGACCTAGATAGTTTATGCGGTCTTACTCAAGCATTTTTGGAGACCTAGCAATACATCATTGAACCACTTGAAAAATAAATATTCCTGATAACATTATTAAAGATTTTTGGTTGGATGGAGGACTCGTCGCTTGGAGTCTTGGGGGTGGGGGTGGGCGATCGTATTCGCCCCCCCTCCGGAGAACCCTTCTGGGGTGGCGTGGCATCGTCAGGGAGGTTGGGGAAAAGCTCCTCTGCGGCAGAGAGGTCGGCCCATGGTTGGACCTCTGCGGCTAGGGCGCGGGGGCTGCGGGTGCTGAGAGGAAGGAGTGATGGGAAGGAGGGCCTCCTTGAGCGTCGTAGGTGTTTCAGATGCAGGAGGTTAGACCACCTTACGAGGTGGTGCTTGCTGAAGAAGGCGGTGTGCTACGGTTGTTGAGGCGAGGGACACATCCACAGGGACTGCCCTGGGGTGTCTTCCGATCGGTCTGGGGGTGGAGGTGCGGGGCCAAAAGATATGGAGGTCGAGGGGGTTCTTTCGGACCCAGTTGATGGAGTTCTCATTGCTGAGGGACCCAAAGAAGATCTGCGAAAGGTGCTGGAGGTGTTGGAGTTCGGTCGATCGGTTGGATGTGTTGAGGATGGAATCTGGCTGTCTGAGACAGTGCTGTGTGTCTGAGGGGTGGAGAGGGCGGAGACACACAAGTTCCTCTCCAATGGCAGCGTCGTGTTCCCTCAGTCGATTCGGTGGCGTCATCCCCGTCTGCGTGACGAGGCGTTGGGTTCTCCTCTGGTGTGGTATGTAGAGATCGGGGGTCTTCCGATTAGATGCCGAAGGCTTGACACTGTGAGGGCGGTGCTTGGGGAGTTCGGCAAGGTGGAGGCCATCGTCCAGTCGGGCTTGCATCCTAGTGAGGGCGGAGGTTTGGTGGCCTCGATCGTGGGCGAAGGATGTCAGGTCCCCCCGGTGAAAGTTTTCAAGGTCGGCAGGGCGGTATTTCATCTCCGCCTCTCCCTCGTGGAGCATCCGTCTCCTTCGATGGTGGGGCGGTTGCCGGATAGGCTGTTCTCACCGGACCTGGAGGGGTCTCAGGTGACGGTTGGGCTTCCTAGGAATGCTCGTGGATTGCGGGTGGGCCAGCCCACGATTCCGCAGGAAGGCGAAGCGACGGTTTCGGTGGGCGTTTCGTCTGTCGCAACAACTGATGACGCAACGATGCTCTCTCTGGATTTGGCGGCCGGTTTTAGCCGACCTGGTCTTTATTTTAGGGAGGATCCGGGTCGGGTTGCCTCGGTTTCGGATGCGGAGGCATGCGAATTTGCTGGGCGAGGCTCGGGCCCGGTTTTTGGATTTGTGGTGGACTTTGGGGTTGCTCTGGATTCGATTGGAGCCATTCGGATCTCCCAGTGGGGAATGGGATGCGGATCCCCTTGCAGGCTGCGGTATGCTCGGGGCTGGAGGTAGGGATTGACGCAGGAGACGTTGTGGTGTTGTCCCTGACGTGCTGACATCGGCTTCCTCGCCTGGGCGAGCGTTGATGGGGCTTCGTACACCACTAGAGGCGAAGGGGGGAGGTCGGGAGGTGTCTCGTGGGCTCGCTTGGGCTGCCCTTCCTTCGGGCCCTTTGGAAGGGGGAGGTGCGCCGCCGCCTCCTATCATTTCTTGTCCGGTGGGACTGCCTGCGGAGGTTGGGTCTCCCCACCGTGACGGCATACGAGGTGACGCTACCGTTCCGGGCGCGGCCATGCTGGCCCGGAGTCGTAAGATGCAGGAGCGTATTCTCGCCGTGGAGAGGAAGCATAGAGAAAGGAGGCTGGCGTTGGGTGGGAGCGACATGAGGGTGCGGGCTGACCTGCTCGTGCTTTTCACTCGGAAGCATCGTAAGCCTGAGGCCAGGCTGTGGCTTGAGAGGGAGTTGGAGGACAAGGGGGATGACCACATCTTCCGCGGTGCAGCTGCTGCCGGCTTTTCGAGCCCTTCGCATGGGGAGATTCGTGGTAGTGAGGGGGGTGTCTCAGATCTAGCTATTGTGGAAGCTGACATTCACGTGCAGGTTGCGGAATGTCTCGGGGTATCTATGCCCAACAAAAACCCTCCGAGTGGATCCAAATGAAGATTGTCTCTTGGAATGTATGGGGGTTGGGGGACATGGAGAAGAGGATGGCAGTGGGAGAGCTCTTGCGGTCATGGGGGCGCAGATGTGGCTTTCTTGCGGTCATGGGGGCGCAGATCTTAACCTATAAAAATATCAAGAAAATAAAGACCAAAAATATAATTTACCCATTTTACACATTGTAAATACTTCAGCTATTTTATTTATCACCACGACAATTCCAGATCAAATCACTCCTTTTGTAAAAATTGATCATAAAAATATATATTATTTTATAAAAATATCAGAAAAATATTTTGGCATATAAATAATTATCCGTAATGGACCGAGAAAGCCGACTTCCGAGGTTCATACCTATTTATAGAAAACTCCAAACGGGCCAAACTCACTTTTAAAATCCGTTTTATACATAGTACTATTTATTAAAAATATCAAAAAAATATTCGAATAAAATCGGTGAGTTTTGGCTTTTTGGACTTGTTGTATATATGTACAATATGTAGAAACTTCCCGGCTTTAATTAAATAACCGTAAATCCAATTAACTTAATTTATTTTCCTAAAATCTTCTAAAAATGTACATAAAAATATAAAAATATAACCATGTCAAAATACCAAAAATCCGAAGCCTCGAAGCCGCTACCTAAATTTTCCGGACCCCATAACTCGGCCGTATGAACCCCGAATTGAGCAAACTCGGTTCTAAAATTCATATTATTAAATTATTTATAAAATGACACTGGTTTCGCAAAAATCGGAGTTAATGCGAAAAAGACGATTCGGCCGTAATTTATATTATTATTATATTAATTAATTTATTTAGTTAATTTATTCAATTTATTTAATTAATTTATTTATCTTATTATTAATTAATTATTAATTTAATTAATTAATTTTATTAATTTTATTTTTTTATCTCTCCCTTTTTCTCTCTATTCCCTTTCTCTCTCTTTACTTTCCTCTTTCTTCTTATCTTCTTCCCTCGTATCTTCTTCTCTCCTCCAACAACCCAACACCCTCAACGGCTGGCCTTTGACCGGCCGTTTCTCCAACCTCTCCCACGCTCCCGTCACCGTCGGTGGTGACGCCACTCCTCTTCCTTTATAAAAACTCGTCAACTCCCCCTCCGGCCATGCATCCGCCATTTTTGCCTCTCCACTTTCCCGCTGAGCTCCGAGAGAGTCTTTATGAGGTGACAGCTTCCCCGCTTCCTCGTCGAGTGAGGTTGAAGGAGAAGGCCGGCATGATCGACTCGCAGGTGTCGAGATTCATCTCCGCGTGCGACGAACCTCCGCGTTCGCCGCGCGTAGAGGTCGCGATTTCCGGGGCTTCCCCTCCGCATCACAAGCGACGAATCTCTGCATTTCCATTCCAGGTTAGCCTTCATTTGCATTTTCTCTGCATTTTCCTCTCGTCATTCTCTTCGCATTTTCTCCCTTCTCTGTTACTTCTCTACCCGTTGTTTTCTTCTCTCTCTGGAATTCACGCCAAAGCCAAGTCTCATCCATTTCAATTTCATTTGATTTCATACCCGTACAACCACATCCACAAGTTATCATCTTCATCCCCTTTTACTATTTGTTTAATTACATCCCGATTCGATTGGAATTGAGAAAAGGGAGTTTGAATTGCAGGAAATCCAGTTGATCGCCAACTTCAACTGCGAGATCAGTATCCGAGATCTGGAGACCAACGACCACAGAGCTTCTTCATTCTGAACGAATCACACCTACAGCTCCGCATTGAATCATCGTATGGCACCGCAATTGGATCTGAATGAGATCGAACAACCCCCGCCGTGCGCCAAACCACCGTTGCTCCAGGTAACCACCTGGAATAGAATTCACCGCGACGTAGATTTTTGGCCGAAGACAGAGACCTGAAACGAAGCGCAAGAGATCTGCTCTAATTTCTGGCCGGAATTGCACCAAACCGCCGCCTTCATCTATAGATTTTGGGCTTTCCACCCTAACCGCACGATCAGGAATCATATCGATGCGTTGGATTTTGCCACACGTCAACGGAAGTAAATGTTGATCCCACTGATCAAAGGTCCAGAATGAAGCGCACGGTCACTGTTCCACCGCTTAGAGCAACATTTGCAACTCACATACGCAAGATGACATTTTCCTGGGCATTTTACACAAAATCCCCAGAACTGTGAAGAATTACTAACAAGTCCCCATACAGGTCCTGGCTTGATCACGTGAGTAGCACGTGTTCGTTGGTTTGATTGCACAGAAACCCTCCGAAATTCTTCTATATCACATGCACCCTACAACTTCCCATTAATTACATATAGCCCCCACCACTGTATATAGAACATATACTATACTATATTACATCATAAATAAAAAAACATAAAAATGTATTAAAAATACATACACGTATATACTAGTATACTCTATATACAATAATAAATAAAGTTATAAAAAAATTAAAAAAAATATTTTCTATTTTCTAATAAATCATCAAAAACACTAAAAAATATAACAAACTTTAAAAATTCATAAAAAATATAAAACCACCTCTAAAAATCCTATAAAAATTAATTATACTATATTTTACTATATTTTACATTTTAAATAAAAAACAAAATATTAAAACCAATAAAAAATAGAAAATTCACAAAAACTGTGAACAATCATAACTAAATAAAGAAAAATCACCTAAAAACGCACAATATATTGTTTTGAAGATAATTTCAACTACTTTGCAATAAAAATAAAATAAAAATATTTTGCTACTGTTTACTACCTTAAAAATTTAAAATACACTACAGTTTTCAATAAAAAACTTCATTTTTGACATTAAAAATAATCCAAACTCCATAAAATCCATAAAACCGTCTAAAATCCATAAAAAAGAAAACCAAATTAAAAACATAAAAATAACAAAATAAAAATTAAATGAAAAAATCATAACATATTTAAAAATCACAAAAAATATAAAATTCATTAAAATTCAAATAAAAATACGAAAAAATTCTTAAAAATAAAATAAAAATTAAGAAACCATTTACCTTAGGTATTCTATAGGTTTATCCTAGTCTCCAATAGTTTGCCTCCTTGAGTTCGACACTCCCGTGCTTAACCGCTGTACACTTAAGTTTATGAGTATAAATAAAATAAGAAGATTAATTCAAAATTAATCTTTTCTGAAAATTCACCTGGACGATACAACAACCGTAAAATTCTTCTATTTTCTCTTTGCAGGAATAGAGAAGCTGATTAGGTTGTTTTTCAGATGGCGTCGTTGCCGGGGAGGCAGCGCTAGGGCAGATCGCGAAGATCGTAGGACTTGGTTTTCCATTTTATTTTCGCGATTTTATTTATCGGACTTCACGACTTCTTGTTTCTTATTTGTGCAGCACAGGTTGAGCCGCACAACTGAGAACTAACGAGCCGTAGAAGATTTTTTTTACTCTTTTGAAAAGCCTTGTAAAAATAAAAAAAATCCAGGGCACTTGTCCATTTTTTTGTTTTCGTAGAAATGGCCCTCGTAAAGGTATCCCGACTTGTATTTTTCTCGGGGTCTGTTTTACCAGGACTGTATTCTTGGGGGAGCAGGGCAACCACCGTGGCTTTTTCGTTCATGATTTTTTCGACGATTTTCCGCGGCTTCTCGAGATAGGTGCTTGTTAGGATTTCTCGACTTCTTCCTTCTCTGCGCAAACGTAGCTAGATGCTTGCTTAGATCGAGACACCTAGTTGCGTGTATCTAGGACTGTACCCAAAAAGACAAAAATTCGTTAGACGATTTTTCTGAAAATATCCAAACAAAAGAGATAATCGAAAATTAAAACAGGGACTGCTAATTTTTATCCGACCTTAAAACAAAACTCAAGGACTCCACTTGTTCAGTGAGAGCAACACTCGAAATAGCATCGCAGGTACACTCTCCAGATTCAATGAGTGAGAGACGACACATAAGGTAGAGACAGAGTCTGGACTTCTTTCGAAGTACTACTTAGTTCATGCTTTTAATCACCTTATCTTCAGTGGGTACTCTCGGATAGTCGGAAACGGTCCGGGTGTACTTAGCAAAGTGAGAGGTTTAAAGGACACTGCATAAGGCTCCATCCTCATGTAACACGGGTAGCCGGAAACGGTCCGTACTTACTCTCATCTTGGCTGAGACTAGGTGATTTCTGGTGTGAACTCGGGACAGTATGCCGTAGAAGTGTCGGACACCTATCTGATCTCGCTAATATGTGAAAACCTATTTGCCAAATAACCCTAAAACTGAAAAGATAAACGACCAAACTTTTACGGTCATCATCAGGATTGAGTTGGTGAATTCGACGTTTGCTTTACGTTTGACTTGTGCTGTAAGTCATTTATCTTCCAGATCTTAATCTCATCGATCGGTTGTCATCTTACTTTTAGGATGATGGGTAGACGATCACTTTGGCCGACTCTTACGACACCACTTCCACGCACATCTACCCGTTCATCTAGGTTGGTTCAAGAGAAACCTCTCTTTGAACTTGAGAACTATCAATCTACTTTTGTAATTTCATCTCCTGGCTCGGTTCGCGAGAACCTCCTGTTTGAGCCAGAACCAGGGCAACGTTCTTCTTCCAGGTGTAACTCTGACCTTGGAAACTCTTTTCAAATTCATTCTTTTAATCATTCTTTATCATCATCACCTGTGGTTTGCGAGAACTCTAACCACGAACCTGAGTTCTTTCAGCAGTTGAATATTGATCTGAACTTCCCTGACCTAAATTCTTTTTCCTTTCCAAAGATATGGCTGGAAAAGGACCGCAATCCACCTCTGTAGTCATTGGTCAGGCTGCGATCAACATCGGTCTTCTTACTTCCTTTGAGACAATGTAGAACCAGATTAGGGAGCAAGGTAGACAAATGAACGGTGTTTGAACCGAACTGACTCAGCTGCGAGCCCAACGTAACATTCTCCTGATGCTGAGAATCCAAGAGCTGATCATCCAAGACTTGAGGATCATGAGCAACCAGATGGAGCAGAGTGACAACCATTAGGTCCGAACCATACAATGCAGCAACTTTACAACCCTGGAGCTACTACTACCCATCGGTGGATCCGTCTCCCTGTTATTCACGGGAACTTCGAGTTCCGTCCTCAGACCATCCAGCTGTTGTCCAAGTTTCACGAACTTTCTACTGAGAAGCCACATCTGCACCTTCAAGAGTTCGAGCTTATCTGCAGTACGGCGCACGATGTACATGTGAATGAGGATGCGATCAAGTTAATCGCTTTTCCTTTCTCCCTCATAGATCGAGAAGCCTACTGACTGAAACATTTAGGGAGATGTTTCGACGTGGGAGGAGCTACACACTGCATATCTGAACAAGTATTACCCTCTCGGTCGAACGAATGCTGCTAGAGCTATGATCAATAATTTCACTATAATCGGGAACGAGTAGTTCCACGAAGCATGGGATCGTTTGAGAGAGCTCATTGACCGGTGTCTCCATCATGAACTTTCTAAACCCACTCTTGTACATAGTTTCTTTAGCGGGTTGACACCGGAGTTACAAGGACTGGTGAATGCTTCCTGCGGTGGATCATATTTTCAATGCATGAGGACCGAGTCTGGACCATTTACGAGAAAATGGTAGAGAATTACACAATAATGTCCCAGACTCGGGTCTTCAACCAGACAAAGCCACCTGCTTATCACCAGTATTCTGGAGTGGCACAGATTGAAGAGAATCCAACTCCCACTGTTTCGACACCTACTTAGTCCTCATCAGCTAATATGGGGATTATTTGCCAGAAATTGGATCGAATGGAAATCATTGAGAAAAAGTGTCAGAATTTGGACAAGCTCGATAAGATCGACGAGCTTCAGAGATGTCTAAGTGATATGAAGACGCAAATCATGTGCCTTCAAGAGATTCAGACTGAATCTACGGAGTCTTCGAGATCATAGACTGACTCGAACAGTCGAGACCGAGGCATATTTCTGCGGCCACCAGTTCAGCACATATACTATGCGCAATCTGAGCTGACTTACCAGTCTCCGGCTTATCATCAGTGCCCGCAGACACCATCATCCGATACCCAGATAGTGGTGTATCAAAGTGATCAACCATTGGCATCTATGCCCCCAACTTACGTTGAGATTCGTGAGCCATTGACAGAGGTCAGTGGGATCTGGTATGACCAACCGCAGCAATCAGGAATCTGCCGTGATCATCCTGGTTTCCGTTGGACTACCGGAGGTACCTTTTCCCAGCAGCCGCAACCGGCACCAATGGGGCAGAATAGAAACCAACAGCAACATTCCGGTCCTCGTTAGTTTCAGCAGACTCAGTGGAGGCAGAACTCCTATCCGTCTCAGTATCAACAGCCTCCACAACAACAATCAGCTCCGCAACAGCCTCAGTATCATCGAAGCAGCTCATCCGGGTCTCATGGTCCATTCCATGATAACCCAGCTCTAGAGTATCTCGCTAACCTTATTACTGACCAACAAGTCGCGTTCAGGCGAGAAATGGATGAGTTCAAGACTCATGTTACTGATTTAGTCAAAGGGAAGTCCGCCATACCTGCTCAGATAAAGCTGAATCTGAGTAATCTGAAGAGGAAGTTAGAGCAGGTTGACTTGACGATGTCCACCCTCCACTCCAGTCACATGTATTTTCAGACGACTCTCTTTATCGTGATAACGCTGATTTTATCTCTCTTAGGAGCGGTAGGATACCAGTAGGAGGATACTCTACTAGGCCCAACGATGACATTCTGGACAACACAAGCGAGCTAGTAGAAGACATCTATGGCGGTACTGAAGCCGCACCATTTGACGATGTGGATGGTGGTGCTGAAGTCACCAAATCTGAAGAGATGCAGCTCGAACCGAATGCCGAATCAACTGCTTTACCTTTCTTTGTAAATAGTGATGATGATAGAAAATCTTATAAAAATGTACAAAAGATAAGAAATCGGAAGAGAAATAAAAATAAGACAGTTGATCAATCTCGAGGTCATGGATCTTCTTCTTCTGATGATTCACAGAAAGCAAGTTCTTGTTTTGCAAAAACATTTCCTTCTACTTCTTCTCATCCTCCGATTGTAAAGACTAACCAGGAGGATGTACAGATTCCTTTTCCCAAAGCACTCTGCTTAGGAAAAGGCGATAAAAAAGAAAACGCCAAAAAAAATCAAATGCTTGATCTGACAAAAGAGATGTTCGATAAATTCACTATTCAGCTCACTCTTTTGGAAGCCTTGGCACACATCCCTCTTTTGTAGAAAGGTTTCAAGGAGCGAACCACCATTCACAAAAAGAAAAGGCAGCGTAATCACTGTTCTGAAATCAATGTGTACCAAGGAGACTTGTCACACCTTCCAAAATCGTCTCCAAGCCAAAAAATCAGACACAGGAGCACCGTATGTCAGAGAATCCTCGATTAGACTTTTGATTGTACTCTTTTAGATAGCGGATCATCGATTAATTTCCTTCCCTCTTCCTTACTCACAAGTTCGAGTTTGGACCTCTTAGACCAAGCAGAAAGGTCTTGCAGTTTGCTAACAGATCGGTCAAAGAGACCGAAGGGATTAATATAATACGTTATCGTCACCATTCAGGGTTTGGAATTCCCCGTAGACTTCGTCATGTTGGACATGGTGGTCCCTTAATGTGTGATCGATACCCCGATCATATTAGGGCAACCTTTTCTGACCACAGCAAAGGTCGTTTCTGATTATGGTAGAAGGAAGGTGTAATTTCGCATCCAAGGCGAGAGTATACATATAGAGACGATCTAAGATCTCAGGGCCAAACCAGAAGAGTCAGAGAAAGCATCTGATGACGAACCCGATAGTCATTAGGACTGTGACTTCGTGCAAACAGACGATGAAGCTGTTTGGGTCGAACCGAGCATACATTCTTTCATCACGCCTTCAAAAGAGTCTGAATTGCAGATATTAGATAAAGACAGATTTTATAGCACAGTCTTGGAGCAAATACAGTCACAGGCCGAGGCCGACGATTCTGATGATGATCATTCTGATTTTCGATCTTGTTGTTCCGAATCTGATCCCTCTGATATAGACGTGGACTTTGATTGGCATAGTTTTGATGAGTATGTTCCGCGTTTAATTTCAAAAGAGCCTATAACCAGCCTGAAGGCCGAGGCAATACAACAGAGTCAGCAATCAGAAAAGCAATCTCCAGATCTTTCTGAGTCAGAGCAGGTTGAGCTCTCGCATATCGATCTAGTAGCCTATACCCAGACCTTAGTTAAACCCGCTCTTCCTGTTCTTTCTCCCCCTTAGCTTAAACCGTTACCTCAGTCAATGAAATACCGATTCCTTGCTGGCGAATCTAAAATATTTCCGGTCATCATCTCTTCCAACCTGATCGAAGATCAAGAATCTCGTTTGATGGAGATTTTTGAGAAGAATTGCAAGGCATCAGGTGATCAATAGCGGATCTCCATGGGATTAGTCCGACTCTGTGCTTCCACCACATCTTTCTCGAGGATGACACCAAACCATCTCGTGAGTTTCAGTACAGGTTGAACCTGAATCTTCGAGAGATGGTTATGGAGGAAATATCCAAGTGGTGGAGCGCCGATTTTATCTATCCCATCTCCGACTCGAAATGAGTTAGTCCTTTATACGTGGTACCCAAAAAGACGGGTATTACTACAATGATCATTGAGGACGGAGAGGAGATCGCTACCCGAGTACCGACTTCTTGGCGCGTCTGTGTGGACTACAAACGTTTAAATCAGGCGACCAAGAAGGTTCACTTCCCGCTACTGTTTATCGATCAGATTATTGAGAGGTTAGCCGGGAAGAGCCATTATTGCTTTTTTGATGGGTACTCGAGATATAACCTGGTTGCTATCGCACCTAAAGATCAGGAAAAGACGACGTTTACCTGTCCGTTCGAAACATATGCTTTCCGACGAATGCCTTTTGGATTATGTAATTCTCCGGCTACATTCCAGAGGTGCATGCTCTCGATTTTCGCGAACATGGTAGGCAACTTTTTAGAGGTCTTTATGGACGATTTTGCGGTCTATGACGACGATTTCGATTCCTGTCTTTCTAGCCTAGACCGAGTGCTTTAGAGGTGCACTGAGGTAAAGCTCATTGTTTCTTGGGAGAAGAGTCATTTCATGATGACTCAGGGACGGTCCTTGGTCACATCATCTCCAGCAGGGGCATGGAGGTCGATCCGACCAAGATGGACATCATCAAGAAGCTCAATCCACCGTCCAACATGAAGCAGTTACGATCTTTTCTGGGACATGTCGGTTTCTACCGACGGTTCATTCAGGACTTCAGTAAAATTGCACGATCGTTATCTGATCTTCTCGCGAAAGACACCGAGTTTATTGTCGATGATAAGTGCCATTCAGCATTCGATACTCTCAAAAATATGGTTGTAGAGGTTCATGTCCTTCAACCACTCGATTGGTCTCTCCTATTCGAGATCATGACGGACGCCTTCGATTTTTCCGTTGGGGCTGTGTTAGGACAGAGGAGGGATGGCCTTCCTTATGTCATACACTACGCTAGCAAGACTTTGGATTCCGCGCATCGGAATTACACTGTTACAGAGAAAGAAATGGTAGCCGTAGTATTTGTTTTAGATAAATTTAGATCCCACATCTTAGGCTCGAAAGTCATGATTTTCGTTGATCATACCGCCATCCGATATCTAATGGATAAGAAGGATTCAAAGTCGTGTCTGACCAGATAGATCCTTCTACTCTAGGAGTTCGACATCAAAGGATAAGCATGTAGTCAAGAATGTGGTGGCGGATCACCTCTCCCGACTAGAACTCCCCGAGACTTCTGAGTTTGATGCACACATCACAGAGACCTTCCCCGACGAGGCGATTCTTGCTGTCGCCTCACTGCCGTGGTATGCCAACATTGTGAACTTTCTTGTTGCTAAGAAATTCCCTCAAGGTTGGTCCAGACAGAAACTCGAGACTTTTCTCGCGAAAGCCAAGTCTTACCATTGGGAGGATCCGATCATTTATCATGAGAAGCGGATTCAGTCTGGCGTCGGTGTATTCCTCAGGAGGAATACCGGAGTGTCCTCACTTATTGTCATAAATTCGAAGCCGGAGGACACCATTCAGGGAAGAGGACATCACAAAAGGTGCTTCAATTCGGTCTTTGGTGGCCTAGTCTCGTTGCGGATGCCCACGCATTCGTAAGGAGATGTACTGACTGTCAGAAAATGGGCACTTTTTTTTTGAGGCCCAAAAAACGGGGGAGACACTCGGTGGTGTTCGCCTCAATTTACTAAAGAAAAAATAAAGTAAACATGCAGTTTACAAAAGAAAACAAAAAGAGGCCGTACAGGAAGCTAAACCAACACCCAATCATTTACCAATCTCGTACAGTGAACAAGGATGTTCTCCTTGTAGATTCGTTGTCCCGAGAAAAGAGTTGCGTTTCTGCCTAGCCATATCGCCCACAAACTCGCTACTGGCCATAAGAGCTCCCTCCTGTCTCTGTTTCTGTTGGTCACCAACGAATCGCAGAAGTCTGCCAAGTCAGTAGTGCAAGCCCGTCCCACGGCCGTTTCTTGCCAAATCCCAATGACCTTCGGGCATGCGAATAAGAGATGTTCAATGGTCTCCACTGCATTTTCGTATAAGACGTATCTATCTGAGATACTACCAAGCAACCTCGCGCAACGATCCCTCGTCATCAACCTCTGTCTACGAAAGAGCCGTAGGAAAAAGTCCAGCCGTTCGGGGAGCCTCAGACCCCAAAAGAACCTGCAATCACGTACTAAGATGTCCGACCGAGCCGGCGGGGGCCTAGAGATTGCCCCATAAGCTTTTCTCGTCGAGAAAGGCCCCCCCGCCAGGCCCAATGGTCCCTCCTGCCAGTAGGACTGCCGGCATCCCTGATGGCGTCCATAAGGCCAAGAAAATCCTTGAGCCTCTGATCAGAGAAATTGGCAAGGAATGGTGGGAACCAACTACCATCCGACCAGCAAGAGGCGACGCAGGCATCCTTATCAGCAGCCAACACGAACAGGCGAGGGAACCGCGCGGTCGAAGTTCCCCCCGTCCAATCATCCTTCCAAAATTTGAAGGAACCTCCATTACCCATAACTGGCACAAACGACATATTTCTCGAAAAAACCTCCAACACCCCACGCTAGAAGGGCGTCTGAAGTCCCACCATAACAGCCGGAGAAGGAATTGCCCCGCTAGCCTCGTGAATCTCACGCAAGACCTTGGAGTAGAAGTCTTCACCAGGGTCCCAAATCCTGTTCGCCCATTTAAGAAGGAATGTGTCATTCACGAGCTCCAATCTTCCCACGCCCAGACCACCTTCACGCTTGCTTTGAGTAACTTCATCCCACCTCACCAAATGCATCCTTCCCGCCACCTCCCCATTTTCGCCCCACAAAAATCTTCGCATAAGCTTTTCGAGACAGTTACGAATCCCCACCGGCATCCGACGATTCGGCAAGAAATAAACCGGGATAGAGGAGAGCACCGCCTTGAGAAGGACGAGGCATCCCCCCTTTGAGAGCAAGGCCGACCTCCACCCAGCCAACCTCTTCTCCACCTTCTTGACGACCACCAGCCAATCCCTGAGCCTGGCCCTTCCCGCAATCAAAGGCATCCCTAGGTATTCAATAGGCAAGACCCCAGGAAGAGACCCCAATACACGACCGCACTCAGCCGCCTCCTCCTCCGAAAGCCCAAAAGGGACCGCCTTGGACTTGTTGACATTCTTGCATAAGCTAGACAACTCGTTAAATAGGTCAAGTGTCGCCGACATCCCCGAGACCTCCGCAAGGCCCCCCTCAATAAAAAGATGGTGTCAATAGCAAACTGAAGCAAGGGTACGCTCAGCCCGCCCTTGGAGTAGCCCGCCGAGAGCCCGGATTCAACAACACGATCAGTCATGCGAGCCAATACATCCGCGGCTATAACAAAAAGAAGTGGAGCAAGGGGGCATCCCTGACGGACCCCCCTTCTTGGCTGGAAGAGGCCACCCTCCGGGCGGCCATTAATCATGATTGAGAACGAGGCCGTGGTCACACAACGACGCATCCACGAGATCCAAATTTCCGGGAATCCTCTCATCCGCAACACCGACCACAAGAATTTCCAGTCAAGGCAATCATAAGCTTTTGCGAAGTCAACTTTCCAAAGTACCCCATGCCTTCCCTCCTTCATCCAATCCGCAACCAACTTCGAGGTGAGAGTAATGCAATCTGCGATCTGCCTGCCTTGAATAAATGCCGTTTGCACCGAGGATATGATCGAGTCGAGGACCCGAGCAAGTCGTAAAGCTAACACCTTAGCCACGATAAAGTAGAGGCCGTTGGAAATAGAGATGGGACGGAACTCCTCAATTCTCTCAGCCGAAGAGGACTTAGGAAGCAATACAATGATAGCCCTATTAATTCGATCAAAACCCGCTTTGCCATCACAGAATTCGGTAATAACCTCCAACACTTCTTCACCAACCAACTCCCAAAAATCCCTATAGAAAGCTACCGGGAAGCCATCAGGACCTGGAGACCCATCCGCGTTCAATTCCCAAACAGCCGCCTTAACCTCCTCCAGCGAAACCGCCCGCGTCAGGCCCTCACATAAAGCAGGCGGGAGGGACGCCGCCCCACCCCCCGACCACCGCCAAACCCTCGGGATGCGTTTCGCAGAGAGATCCTTGAAGTGAGCGGCGATAGCACTCCCATCTCCCTGTCCCCCTCAAGCCGATTGTCATTAATCGTGATGGAGCGCAAGACCTTAGAGCGTCTCCTTCCACTAGCGATACGATGAAAGAAAGCCGATTAACTTTAGCGTCTCCTTCCAAAATGGGCACTTGCAGATATAGAGATATGATGCTGATGCAGCCGATTAACTTTTGTGAGGTTTTCGACGCATGTGGCATCGACTTTATGGGCCCGTTTCCTAAGAGTCAGGGATTCGAGTATATTCTTCTGGCTGTAGATTACGTGATTCGTTGGGTAGAGGCTATTCCTGCCCGAAACGCGGATGCAAACACGGTTTGCAAGTTTCTAAGGAAACACATCATTACGCGGTTTGGGGTCCCTTGAGTTCTGATCTCAGACGGGGGTAGCTATTTCATCAACGACAAGGTAAGGGCTCTTGCTAACGAGTTCGGCATAGATCATCGGGTTGCTACTCCGTATCATCCTCAGACGAATGGTCTAGCGGAAGTCTCGAATAGAGAGATCAAGACGATCTTGCAGAAGGTTGTTCGCCCATATCGAAAGGATTGGTCACAGCTTTTGGACTCGGTTCTTTAGGCCTAGAGAACATCCTTTAAAACTCCATTGGGTACATCTCCCTTTTGACTCGTTTATGGCAAGCCATGCCATTTACCTGTTGAGATCAAGCATCGATCCTTATGGGCAGTGAAAGAAGTGATCTTTGGACTAGATGATGCAGGAGATCGAAGGCAGATTGAATTGGCAGCCCTGGAAGAACTGAGAGACGAAGCCTTCACGAGTAGCCTGCATTATAAGGAACGGATGAAAGAGTGGCGTGATGCTCACACCAGCCACAAGTAGTTTGAGCCTGATCAGAAAGTATGGCTATTTGATGCGAGATTGAATTTATTTCCAGGGAAATTTCAGAGTAAATGGAAAGATCCTTATATTGTCTGAAAGGTGTACGACAACGGTAGCATCGACATATCTGAGTTGTCTTCTGAGTCCACCTTTCGAGTTAATGGTCAGCGATTGAAACCCTTTCTCGATCATGATCCACCGACCATTGAAGTTGCCCCAATACATTTTGTATGAGACATGCTCCTCATTCTTCGTATTATGCATCTCATACTCGATTTTCACGATCTATTCTGTACATACGAGTTTTCGATTTTATTCTTTCCTTCTTCCGTTTGTCTTACACCCTTAGGTTTATCTAGAATTTTGCTATACTTAGGATGTGCTTTATCTTAAGTATAGGGGGTGCAGACACCGTTGTTGTTTATTCATTCTGTTCTATTACTCCTGTTGTTGCCTATACTTAGGGTGTGCTTTACCCTAAGTATAGGGGGGGGGGTAATATCGTTCATTTCCCCTTTTGATTGTTGTCGTTTGTGTATCGTCTGCTTCCTCGCTTATCCCTCACCTTTTGATTTTCGTCTCTATACTTGGGGATATTTTTACCCTAAGTATAGGGGGATAAGCCGAGCCGTTGAGTTTGTACATTCTTTTGATCTCGATCATCTTCGGTTTTGAGTCTGCTATCCTTAGGATCACTTGATCCTAAGTATAGAGGAGACGATCGACTTCTATTCATTCATTATTTTTGAGTCATTGTAGTATAGGATTCTTTTCACCAATTTATGCTTAGCCCAAGTTATGTCTTCCTTTGTCGCTTCTTTGGTCACTATGAGGACATAGTTCACGCTAAGTATAGAGGGGTTGTCGTATATATATGCTATATATACTTTAGAAGCCATAACTCGTACTTTATCATATTTTTAATAGTATAGCTCTCTAAATGTATAGGTGTATATTTTGGGTTTCTAAAAACTGCAAGAAAATCGTAAATATGACTTATTAAAAAAATGACTTAAAAATTGTATTAAAAAAATGTTGAAAAATACTCTGATAAAATCCTTAAAAATTTGAAAAATAAAATCCTTGTACAATCTTGTATAAAAACCGTATAATCTTTTATATAAAATTTGTATAAAATCCTTTATAAAAATATACGAAATTCGTGTAAAATCGGTGTAAATCGAATTAATCCACTAACTCTTTCAAAAAGACCCCTAAAATTGAAATGTTTTAAAATCCAATAAAAATTTGCAAAAGCCTTTAAAAAAATCACTTGAAAAGTTTAATCCGAAAAATGTACCTCATAAAAAAATTGTTGCATTCATTCGCATTTTTCAGAACAAGTCTGCTTCTTGAACATAATGGATCTAAATCTGAGAGATGGAGCTTGGTTTAGGCCTTAATCCACTTAATTATAAAGGGACTTTATTAGGAACTGGAATTATGGAATTAAGACTCTTCAGGTCTTTTAGACTTAATTCTTTGGGTTCTGTGAGATCATATTCGGAGTTCAACTTGAAAGTGCCTAAGTAGGACACCTGGTGTCATCCGTTTAACTCTTTTCCATTTGAATCAATTTTGAACTCATGCACTCTACACTTAGCTCGACTTGCATGGGGCTGCGAAGGGCAATCCATTTCGGTGGTGCGTTTCCATCCTTGTCTAGCGGTGACGATGTCTTAAGACGGGAGAGATTGGGGTTGAAATAAAGCTTCGGATGAGGGAAGGATCTGCTGGCACAATTTTTTTCCAAGTCCCAAAAAATGGACGGAATGAAAAGATGCTATATTAGTCGGGGCACAAAAGACCTATGCAGTGCAACAATTATCTCTACCAAAAAGAAGCCGAATACACCAAATACCAAAAATGACCACAATGGTCCGAGCTTCAGAAAAACCTGCATGTCTTAGTAGAGACTTGGCTAAACTGGCCAGGCTTCACAGGAGATGTGATTACACTGATCACACTGCAGTTCTCTTCTCAATTCTTCTATCTTCTTTCTATACTCGATTGTGGACACAACATGACCTGACCTCAGAAGGAAATACCTCCCTCCTCGAGGATTGGGTTGCTAGATGAGGGCCCAATGGGAGTATGTTACTGGGATGGGTGGTTCCTTCGCTTCTTTAAGCGGGAAGAGGTAAAACCTTTCACACACAGTCAAGTTGCTTTCAAAGCCGAAAAGTTTGCGTGATGGATAGGTGGATCTGAGCTGGCTGTTAAGGTGAACCTGAATAAGGATTTGTGGAACTTGAAGGTTGTCGAGGCTTAAATCCTAATTCTAATAGAGTTCCGATACACTATTAATCCAAAGGTCTGAATCCAAGCTCCAGATTTTGGGTGAAGAGAGATTCAGTTTAAAGAAACAATTATGTTCTAAGTTCTTTTATTTTCTTTTTTCTTTTTTTGCTTGCACTTATTTATAGAATAAGTGTTTGCTAAGGGACTAGCAAAGGTAAAGTATAGGGGAATGATGAATCCGTGATTCATCGCCTTTATTCTTTCATTTTGACTAAAATCCTTTATAAAATACATGTAAATATTCTTTAATTCCAATTAATTATCATTCTAACCACAAATATTAATATTATATAATTAACATTTATTTTATATACAAAATAAAAGAATAAAGAGAAAAAGAAAAATAAAAGAAAAGAAGGCTGGATATATAAAATATATACAGACTGATCCTAACCTCGAGATCAGATCAATATTGACCGGGTCGACAAAATAAATAAGGGGAGATAAGGATCTTAACCTATACAAATATCAAAAAAAGAAAGACCAAAAATATAATTTACCCATTTTACACATTGTTAATACTTCACCTATTTTATTTATCATCAAGACAATTCCAGATCAAATCACTCCTTTTGTAAAAGTTGATCATAAAAATATATATTATTTTATAAAAATATCAGGAAAATATTTCGGCATATAAATAATTAACCGTAATGGACCAAAAAAGCCGACTTCCGAGGTTCATAACTATTTATAGAAAACTCCAAACGGACCAAACTCACTTTTAAAATCCGTTTTATACATAGTACTATTTATTAAAAATATCAAAAAAATATTCGAATAAAGCCGACGAGTTTTGGCGTTTTGGACCCGTTGTATATATGTACAATATGTAGAAACTTCCTGATTTTTTAATTAAATAATCGTAAATCCGATTAACTTAATTTCTTTTCCTAAAATCTTCTAAAAATGTACACAAAAATATAAAAATATAACCATATCAAAATACCAAAAACCCGAAGCCTCGAAGCCGCTACCTAAATTTTCTGGATCTCATAACTCGGCCGTATGAACTCCGAATTGAGTGAAATCGATTCTAAAATTCATATTATTAATTTATCTACAGAATGACACTAGTTTCGCTAAAATCGGAGTTAATGCGAAAAACATGGTTTTCGGATCTGTATTGGCATGCTGTACAATATTCTGTAATTTATATTATTATATTAATTAATTAATTTAATTAATGTATTCAATTTATTTAATTAATTTATTTATCTTATTATTAATTGTTTATTAATTTAATTAAATTAATTAATTTTATTAATTTTACTTTTTATCTCTCCCTTTTTCTCTCTCTTCCCCTTCTCTCTCTTACTTTCCCCTTTCTTCTCATCTTCTTCCCCCATATCCTCTTCTCCAACGCCCATTCTTCTTCCCTCCTCCAACAACCCAACACCCTCAACGACTGGCCGTTGGCCGGTCGTTTCTCTAACCTCTCCCATGCTCACGTCACCGTCGGTGGTGACGCCACTCCTCTTCCTCTATAAAAACTCGTCAACTCCCCCTCCGGCCATGCATCTGCCATTTTTGCCTCTCCACTTTCCCGCTGAGCTCCGAGAGAGTCTTCGCGAGGTGACAACTCCCCCGCTTCCTCGTCGAGTGAGGTTGAAGGAGAAGGCCGGCGTGATCGACTCGCAGGTGTCGAGATTCATCTCCACCGTGCGACGAACCTCCGCGTCCGCCGCGCTTAGAGGTCGCGATTTCCGGGGCTTCCGCTCCGCGTCACAGGCGACGACCGTCATTCCTCTGCATTTCCATTCTAGGTTAGCATTCATTTGCTTTTTCTCTGCATTTTCCTCTCTTCATTCTCTTCGCATTTTCTCCCTTCTCTATTGTTTCTCTACCCGTTGTTTTCTTTTCTCTCTGGAATTCACACCAAAGCCAAATCTCATCCATTTCAATTTCATTTGATTTCGCACCCGTACAACCACATTCACATGTTGTCATCTTCATCCCTTTTTGCTATTTGTTTAATTACATCCCGATTCGATTGGAATCGAGAAAGGCGGTTTGAATTGCAGGAAATCCAGTTGATCACCAACTTCAACTGTGAGATCAGTTTCCGAGATCGGTAGACCAACGACCACATAGCTTCTTCATTTTGAACGAATCGCACCTACAGCTCTGCAGTGAATCGTCGTGTGGCACCGCAATTGGATCTGAATGAGATCGAACAACCCCCGCCATGCGCCAAACCACCGTTGCTCCAGGCAACCACCTGGAATCGAATTCACCACGACGTAGTTTTTTGGCCAAAGACAGAGACCTGAAACGAAGCGCAAGAGATCTGCTCTAATTTCTGGCCGGAATTGCACCAAACCGCCGCCTTCATCTATATATTTGGGGCTTTCCACCCTAACCGGACGATCGAGAATCATATCCACGCGTCAACGGAAGTAAATGTTGATCCCACTGATCAAAGGTCCAGAATGAAGCGCACAGTCACTGTTCCACCGCTTATAGTAGCATTTGCAACTCACATACGCAAGGCGACATTTTCCTGGGAATTTTACACAAAATCCCCGGAACTGTGAAGAATTACTAACAAGTCCCCGTACAGGTCCTGGCTTGATCACGTGAGTAGCACGTGTTCGTTGGTTTGATTGCACAAAAGCCCTCCGAAATTCTTCTATATCACACGCACCCTACAACTTCCCATTAATTACGCATAAGCCCCACCACTGTATATACAACGTATACTATACTATATTACATCATAAATTAAAAAAAACATAAAGATATAATAAAAATACATATACGTATATAGTAGTATACTCTATATACAATAATAAATAAAGTTTTAAAATAATTAAAAAAATAATTTCTATTTTCTAATAAATAATTAAAAACACTAAAAAATATAACAAAGTTTAAAAATTCATAACAAATATAAAATCACCTCTAAAAATCCTTTAAAAATTAATTTTAGTATATTTTACTATATTTTACATTTTAAACCAAAAACAAAATAAAAATTAAATATTAAAACCAATAAAAAATAGAAAATACACAAAAACTTTGAAAAATCATAACTAAAATAAAGAAAAATCACCTAATAACACACAACATATCATTTTGAAGGTAATTTCAACTACTTTGAAATAAAAATAAAATATAAATATTTCGCTACGGTTTACTTCCTTAAAAATTCAAAATACGTTACAGTTAAAAAATTCATTTTTTACATTTAAAATAATTCAAACTCTATAAAAATCCATAAAACCTTCTAAAATCCTTAAAAACAGAAAAACAAATTAAAAACATAAAAATAACAAAATAAAAAAAATCATAAAATACTTAAAAATCACAAAAACAATATAAAATTCATTAAAATTCAAATAAAAATCTGAAAAAAGTATTAAAAATAAAACAAAAATTAGGAAACCATTTACCTTAGGTATTCTATAGTTTAACCCTAATCTCCAACGGTTTGCCTCCCTAAGTTCGACATTCCCGTGCTTAACCGCTATACACTTAAGTTTAGGAGTATAAATAAAATAAGAAGATTAATTCGAAATTAATCTTTTCTGCAAAATTCCACCTGGTCGATATAGCGACCGCAAAATTCTTCTATTTTCTCTTTGCTGGAATAGAGAAGCTGATCAGGTTGTTTTTCAGTTCCTCAGCGAGATCGAGGCTGGACAGGTTCTTGATCTCTGCTGAGGTGGTGGGGAGATTCCCTCTTGCCATGGCCCGGGCTCTCCCTAGGCCGCGATCAAATCACACGCCCATTTGCTGGGATTCTGCTTGGGGGGGTGATCCCTCGATCGTTATTCAGATTTGAGAGGTCCTGGCTCTTGGATGACGACTTCAGGGACTTGGTTTCTCAGTTTTGGGGCTCCTTGACGATGGAGGGATCGACTACGCAGAGGCTGGCTGGGAAATTAAAGCTGCTGCGCGAACGATTGATGTCCCACAAGGAGTTAAGGCGGAGCAGAGCAGAGAGACGCGAGGGGGCGGTGGCTGAAATTACGAGGCTGGATGGGCTGGAGGACTCGTGCATTGAGCAGTGAGGAAAGGGTCGTGCTTGCGGCTTCACACAGAGTGGTGATTGAGGAAGAAAGACGCAGAGAGGTAAATGGAGGAAATGTTCCAGGAAGAAATGGGTGAAGGAGAGGGATGCGAATACTCGATTTTTCCACACGGTGGCGAGTGACAGGAGAAGGAGAAATATGATTCACGAGCTCAGGACGGATGGTGGTACTGTTCTTGGCGATGGGGAGATCGGGAGGAAGTTGTTGGAGCATTTTCGGTGCTTCAGCAGACGTCTGCCATCAGTGGCGGCTACCTGGTTCGGGAGGGGCTCTGTGCAGCGACAGGCACTCGTGGTGGAGTTTTCGAGAGTGGAGGTCCATGAAGCGGTCTTCGATCTCAATGCTGATGGTTGCCTGGGGCCGGATGGCTTCCCGATCTGTTTCTTTAGGGAGTTTTGGAGTGTGTTGGAGGGCGATGTCATGGCCATGTTGAATGAGTTTAGGGGGGAGAACATGGGGCTAGAGAAAATTAACAAAGCATTGCTGCCGAAGAGAGAAGGGGTTGTCAGGGTTGGGGACTTTCGTCCCATCGCCTTATCAAATGCGATTTACCCCATCTTGGCCAAGGTGTTGGCCAATCGGCTTCGTGGTGTGCTGGATGACCTTGTCCTTCCGCTACAATCCGCTTTTATTCCTGGGCTTCAGCTTCTGGATGGAGTGGTTATGGCATCAGAGATGGTTGCTAATTGGAAGAGAAGATGGACCTCGGGCTTTCCTTGGAAGGTTGATTTCTCAAAGGTTTATGACACTGTGTGCTGGAAGTTCATTTGGGTCTCTTTGGTGCGGAGAGGCTTCCTAGATATCTGGATAGACTGGATGAAGAGATGCATCATTACCGCTTCGTTGTCGATTTTGATGAATGGGAAGCAAGAGGGTGGCTTCTTCCAGCCACAGAGGGGTGTGCGGCATGGGTGTCCTTTTTTTGAAGCCAGAAAAGGGGGAGACACTCATAGGTGTTCACCCCATATGTATATTATATATAAAAAACGAGCGAGAAAAGAAAAGTACAGAAAAAGGCGCTCTAAATAAGCCACGAGCGCAACACCCCCGATGCACGAATACAAACGTTTTCCTTGTAGAATCTGTGGTTAGAAAATAACAACTCATTTCTAGCCAGCCAGATAGACCAAACCATCGCTAGCGGCAACAACAACTCCCTCCTCGGCCGATGCCTGGCCGCGGTCAACTCACTGCAAAAATCTTCAACACTCGCCCGACCAACCCATCCCAAGCCCGGGTTCGCTCAAACCGGCAACACGGATGGGCAGGAAAAAAAAAGAGATGGTCCGGAGTCTCGACCCCCCCCCCCCCCACACACAACAGGCACCTGTTAGAGACCATCCCGAGTAATCTAGCACAACAGTCTCGCATCATCAGCCTCTTCCTCCTGAACAACCAAAAGAAGAAAGCAATCTTCGCCGGAAGACCTATCCCCCAGAAGAAACGCAATCTCTCACCATCTTCGCCGAGATAGAGGGGGGTGGCCTGCAGATCACCGAGTAAGCCCTCCTCACGGAAAAGGAACCACCATGCCAACTCCAGTGGTCACGACCCAAGGAGGGCCCCGAAACCTCCCGAAGCGCGTCAAGCAACTGTAGGAACTCCTCAAGGCGCTGGTCAGAGAAGTTTGAACGGAAAGCCGGCATCCAGTTCCCATCCACCCAACAAGAAGCAACCCTAACATCTTGGTTCGCCGCCAAAGCAAAGAGACGAGGGAAGCGCAAGGATAGCGGTCCCCCGTCCGTCTAGTCATCCCTCCAGAAGGCGAAGTGAATCCCTCCAGAAGGCAGGGGTGTCCTTTGGCCCCTCTATTGTTCGTTCTGACGGTCGATGCCTTGACGGTCATGACCAGGGTGGCGGAGAAGTGCGGTTTCTTCAGAGGGTTCTCCAGTGATGGTCTTTCTGTTCCACTTCTGCAGTATGCGGATGATACCTTATTCTTTCTGGAGGGGTGTGTGGAGGAATGCAAAGCGGTAAAGGCGATGCTTGATATCTTTGGTGATCTCTCGGGTCTGGGGTGAATGGCGCCAAATCGCATTCGTGCCCTTTAACATGATAGTCGTGGACTCAGTGGCGTATAATGCGATTCTTGATACACCGGTGAAGTCATTACCTATTTCCTACCTGGGGCTGCCTCTTCTGACGGGGAGGTTTTGCAGGTCGACTGGTCGCCGCTGGTGTAGAAGTTGGAGAAGAAGCTTTCGGGGTGGAAGGTGGCGCTCTTATCTAAGGATGGTCGCCTGGTTCTGACTAGGGCTGTTCTCTTGGCCATTCTGGTTTTCTTCATGTCCATGAGGGCCTTGCCGGTGGGGGTCCAATCCAAGCTGGAGTCTTTGATGCGTAGATTTTTCTGGTCGTCGTCACAGAGAGACATGGGCTTGGCTTTAGTTGATTGGTCGTCGGTTTCTACGCCTACTAGAAAGGGTGGCTTGGGTGTTCTGAATCTGGGAGTTATGAATAAAGCGTTGCTAGCAAAGTGGGTGCTAAAGGTTTGGGGTCCATGTGCGGATCTGTGCTCCACTCTTATCAGGGCAATCTACGGTGTTTCTTCCAGCCTGACGGTCCAATCAGTCGGAGGGGGTGCAGGAACCACTTTCTGGAGAGGGATTAGCTTGGTCTTACAGGACTTATCGTTTTACTTGCGGCCTTTACTTGGAGATGGTCGCATGTTTCGATTCTGGAGGGACAACTGGACGGATGGGGGAGCTCTCTGTGATCTGTATCCGAGGTTGTTTGCACTGGCTTCGAACAAGGATGCAAGTGTGGCGAGGTGTGGGGAAACGGGTCCTGGTCTCCTACCTTTGTGGCAGAGTTGTCGGATCAGAGATTGGCTGATTTTCTGTGTCTGTCTGGGCGGCTTTTCAACCGAGCAGGTCCGACGGTGGGGCGGGATGCTTGGGGTTGGAGACGGTTCCTTCTCGGTTCGTAAGGCCTACAGATCTTTGGCTGCCCAATCCTCCAATATGGATTATGTGGTCTTGAGGGATTGTGGTATGCTCTGGTCCTTGCGGATCCCTTCTAGGATAAAGGTCTTTCTCTAACTTCTGAGAAGGGAGTGGATTTTGACGGCAACGAGGAGAGCGAGGCTTTTCCCCGGAGCTGTTGAAACGTGCTGTAGATGTGGCGATTTGACGGAGGATGTGAACCACTAATTTTTTGAGTGCCCTGGTTCGGTTGATGTTTCGCGGAGAACGGCAATCACGGGTCTCGATTGGAGTAACAAGGACTGCTTCTGGGACTCTTGCAGGAGGTGGGGACGTTCAAAGGTCGATAGATTAAAGATTTGTGCGACAATATGGTGTATATGGTTGGGCAGAAATAGTGTGATCTTTGAGGCGTCGAGGTTCTATTCCGAAAATGTACTTGGGCATGCTGGAGCCCTCCTGGATTACTGGCGGTTGTAATTAATTATTTTATTATTAATATATTTTTTGGATGGCCCTCTACAGGAGGCCCATCCCACTATTTCTAAAAAAAATCATCGAACCACTCGGCAGTATGTGACAACAATAGAGATAAGGGGTCGTGAGAAGGCTTCGAGTCACGTCGCTGGAATAACTGGAGGGTTCTGCAGTTGACAAAGCTCTAGGTGGTAGGGCAGCGTCCTGGCAAGTGCCCAAGGAGGGCTAGGCGTCACCCTAGGAGGGTTGTTCCACAGTTGTCAAAGCCCTAGGTGGAAGGGATCGCACCCAGGCAGATGTGCGGCACCGCCAGGAGGGCTGGGCAGCAGGTGTCGGAGCCCGAGGTGGAAGGAGTCGCACCCATGCGGATGTGCGGGAGGCACAAGGTGCTCGGAGCAGTGCTAGGCGGGTGCGTAGGAGGCCCGGAGCAGCGCAAGGTAGAGGCACAAACGCTGGACGAAAAGAGCATGAGGGGGCCTAGAGGCGTTTGAGGCGCCGAGAAGGGCTGGCTGAAGGCGCGGGGGGCGCCTGAAGTGCCGATCGACGTCGCTGGCTATGCCTCATGCACTTGGGGCTGAAGGTGGCGATGGGAATTAGGTCAAAACGCCGATCTAGGCCCGTTGCTCTGATACCACGTAGAGAATAAAGAAAGAACAAAATAGCTTGTCTTATTCCATAGGACTATGGGTCCTTATATAGGGGAAAACCCTAGAGAGCTCATAAACAGAAAAAATACATAAGTGCCCCTAACGGGGTTACAATGAATAACAAAGAACTGTCCGTGAACTGACTTTTCATGATAATTACTAACAACAGTTGGCATAAATGTTCACAAAGACACCTCTCTGAGTATTATGAGCAATGTTGTAGCAAACTGAGCATATTAGACATCTATGCTGCTCCATCTTGAGAGGGAATGTTAGAGTGGATCATGAGTATTGTACCCCGGTAGGGGCGTTTTTTACTCTAACCCTAGCTCCTCTCTCTATATAGAGCTAGAGTCCATTACAAAAAAAATTGTTCCATTCCTTTCCACACGAACCTCGTGCTCCACTTCTTGGAGCATTTTAATCAAACAATGGAGAGTGTAGGTAATTTTCTGCTAATTTAAGAGGCACTAATTATGTACTAGATTTATATTATTGAAATTCCGTTCCTTATCTTTGCTAGATAATCAGGGCTTCTTTCAAGAAACTTTCCCTTGTCTTCTTTGACGTGGCCTCTAGTGAATATATACGTGCCCCTTTGTTTTCGATCCAAGGTGTGAGTCCCCAGGGGACTGAACGATATCAAGGTAAGACAAGGCTTGTGATTTTGGAAGTAGCAACTCGAGGGTGTTTCCCATCCTATATAGCCTACCAAGGGATCGTTGGCTGTTGGCCGTCAGACACTGATGAACACATTCAAGGGCTTTCTCCTTAAATACTTCCACGTTGAAATCATTTCAAGTTTTTCCTTGAAGAAGAGTTCTATTCTACTAATTAATATATCCCAAAATTTACATAATTGATTGTTTTTTTTGACGCTAAAAAAAGGGGGATACACTCGTTGGTGTTCACCCCAATGTATTAAAAGAAAAAGTTAAGAGTAATTACAAAGAAGAAGAAAAAGTCAAACCAGGTACAAAACCCGAGGGGGCAGCCGAGATGGATTACCCCCCGCACGAACCAAAACCTGGTCTACCCAGAGGACCAATCATCCACAAAACGCGTTGCCAGAATAGTAATATTTTCCCTGTAGAAGCGCTGGCCTTTGAATAGGGCTTCATTCCTCCCCAACCAAATGCTCCATAATCGAGCAATCGGATCCAGCAAGTCCCTCCTAGCCCTGCCCCTGGAAGTCGCCAAGCTGTCGCAGAAGGAAGCAAAGCTCACTGTATTGATCCAGCCAAGGTCGTCCCAAAGTTCACGAACATGCCCACACGCGAAGAACAGGTGATCGATGGTTTCCCGCTCCGTGTCACACAACCCGCAATTGGGCCCAACATTGGGAAAGAATGTTGCACAACGATCGCGAGTTAAGAGTCTCCCTCTGCGAAGAAGCCATAGGAAAATGCCAATGCGCTCAGGTAGCTTGAGCCCCCAAAAGAATCTACAATCCCGCACAAGACCAGCGTCGTCAGCCGAAGAGGTAGGAAGAAGAGCAAAGTAAGCCTTCCTAGTAGAAAAGGAACCATCCTTCCAAGTCCAATGGTCGCGGCCGTCAGTGGGCTTGATAACATCCGCAAGCGTAGCTGTCAACGAGATGAAATCGTCCAATCTCTGATCTGATAAATTGGCGCTAAACCTAGGGCACCAGCAGCCGTCATCCCAACAAGAGGCCACAGAAGCCTCTTTATCGTCCACCAAAGCATACAAGCGAGGGTACGCATCCTTGAGAGCACCCGTACCCGACCAGTCATCGGTCCAAAATCGAAAATAGTTCCCCTTGCCCAACACTGGTTTGAAAAGGGAGCGGTTACGATTAAAAACAGTCAAGACCCCACGCTAAAAAGTAGAAATTTGATCGTAGGAGGTCCCCCGAGAAACAATCATCACCTCCCCCCCCCCAACGTCTCCCTCAGGATATTCAACATGAAATTATCGTCATTACTCCAAACCCGAACAGCTCATTTTAACAGAAGGGCATCATTAACCGCATCCAACCGCCTCACGCCCAAGCCCCCCTCCCGCTTGGGCCTCGTAACATCACCCCACCCCACCAAGTGCATCCCTCTTCTCCCCTCCCCCTTCCTTCCCCATAAGAAACCCCGCATACATTTCTCCAAACGCACCCGAGTCCCCTTAGGCATACCACGTACCGATAAGAAGTAAGTTGAGATAGCGGATAACACCGCTCTGAGAAGCACCAGCCGCCCGCCCCTGGACAAAAGAGCCGCACGCCAGCCGGTGAGACGAGCCTCCATCTTTTCCACTACCACCTTCCAATCGCGGATCCGAGCGCGGCCCACAGCCAAAGGCAGGCAAAGGTAATCAAGGGGAAGCCCACCGGGGGAGGAGCCCAGTAACCGGCCGCACTCCAAGACCTCCGCCTGCGGCATAGCGAATGGAACCACCTTGGATTTAGTCCCATTAATCATTGGGCCCGAGATCTCGCTGAAAAGTTGAAGGGTAGTAGCCATACCGGAGACCTCGGAAGGACCACCCTCGATAAAGCAAATGGTGTCGTCCGCGAATTGTAAAATAGCAACATGAAAATCCCCAATAGAGCAACCACGGGTAAGGCCTGCCGCCGCCACACCATCAATCATTCGAGGCAAGACGTCGACTGCCAACACAAATAGGAGGGGAGCGAGAGGACAGCCCTGACGCACCCCCCTCCTAGGCTGAAAGAGGCCCCCGACCGGGCAACCATTGAGAAGAACGGATAGGGAGACCGTGGACACACAACGCCGCACCCAAGAGATCCAAGCCTCCGGAAATCCCCTCCGCCTCAGAACCGACCACAAGAAGCGCCAATCAAGGCAGTCATAAGCCTTAGCAAAGTCGATCTTCCAAAGGATCCCCTTCGTAGAGGTCTTCCTCCAAGCCTCGATCATCTCAGAAGCCACCGCAAAGCAATCGGTCGGTAATATGCCTCCCCCGAACGAAGGCAGCCTGTGAAGGTGAAATCAACGAATCGAGAAGGGGGGCCATCCTCTTGGCCAAAACCTTAGCAATTATTAAGTATATCCCATTGGAAATAGAGATTGGACGATAGTCCTCAATGCGATTGGCCGAGTGTGATTTAGGAATCAGAACAATAAGAGCCCTGTTAATTTTGTCAAAGCCACGGTTACCATCACAGAATCCATGGGCCACCATTAGAACGTCATCGACAACCATCTCCCAGAAGTCGCGGTAGAAAGCCACCAGGAACCCATCAGGTCCCGGGGAGGCGTCCGCGTTGAGGTCCCATACAACCTCCTTGAGCTCACCCAAAGAGAACAGCCGAATCAGGGCCTCCGCATCCGATGCAAGGAGAGAGGGATCCCCCCGGCCAGCCCATTGCCACGAGCGCTGCGCGCGGCGTCCAAAAGCAACCTTGAAGTGTTCCCCCAAAGCGTCGCCCAACTCCTTCTCCCCATGAATCAGGGAGCCATTCACCATGAGAGATTTAATAGAATTGAACCGCCTTCTACCACTGGCCACCCGATGAAAAAACGCCGTATTTGCGTCACCTTCCTTAAGCCACCGCAATCTCGATCGCTGACGCCATTCAATTCTCCTCTTCTTATCCTCCTCTCTGACCAAATCAACAGCAACAACGCGCTCCACCACCTCATCCGAGAGCAAATCTCTATCGTTTTCCACCCGATCTAGCCGCATGATAACATCATCCGCCGCCTTTCTTGCCGCCACACGGGCCAGCCTAGACTCCTTTTTGAATGTTGCCAGGAATCTCCTGAGGGACGCGAGCTTGTGGTCGAATCGGCGAGCAGCAGAACCCACATAGTTGGTGTGATCCCAGTGATTCTTCACCATTTCTTTAAAATTAGGCTCCAAGAGCCAGCACCTTTCATATCGGAAAAGCCCCCGAGGCCGGATCTCTTCCCCAGAATCCCACATAATTGGACTATGGTCAGAGAACGATCGCGGTCGAGATGACACCGCGCAAAGGGGAAAAGCCTCCATCAAATTGTTATTCGCCAGAAATCTATCAAGCCTCGATCTAGAAGCGTTGTTCCTCCAGGTATACGAAATGTCATTGGGCACCAGCCCCTCCAACGCCAAATCCCGAATGAAGTCAATAAAGTCACTGGAGCCCGGGTCTTGCCCCCCGCGCCCCCTCGGACGATTATCAGAGAGGAGAGTGACGTTAAAGTCACCCCCCAGCAACCACGGAATACCTGTAAACGCAGCGGCCTCTTCTCGTAAATCTTCCCAAAGCTCCCGCCGGGTCACATGACAAGTAGGCGCGTAGATACAAGTGAGAGCCATAGAAGTGTTAGAATCGATCCGAGACAGAACAACAGTCATAGAGTGTCTCCCAACATGCATAGAGGAGAAAGAGAACCTCTCCGAGCGCCATGCCACAATAATACCGCCCGACGCGCCAACCGCATCCGTAGATCGAAAGACATCCATAGGCCCAGCACCGAAAGACTTCCACATAATTTCATCCATCCCCGACAGAGTTCAAAAGCATTAGTCTCTTTATTTTAAATATAATCTGTTGTAGGCTGTTTATTCCGATAATTAAGATGCTGACTCTCATATGGCTCAATTGTTTCTTTACTCAATTTCAAAAGCATTAGTCTCTTTTTCGTTTATGAAAAACCTAAAATGAAAAGATGCTCCGACCAAATCTTTTAAGGAATGATGTGTCTATGTCTTTTGCCATTGCCAATGTTCGTTTTCTGATATATCTTTTAGAGTAAATTACACAAAAGTCCCTATACTATACAACTGATTTTCATTGTCGTACCTGAACTTAAAAAGGTAGCAATGTGATACCCGATCTTTAATATTTATCTCAATGTGGTCTGTAGCTATTGAAATTTAGTTGATCATTTGATCTTTCTAACCTTAAAACACAATAGCTCAAAATCACATTGAGACAAATATTAAAGATTGGGTACCACATTGTTATCTTTTAAAGTTCAGGTACTGCATTGAAATCGGGTGTATTATTCAGGGACTGTTGTGTAAATTACTCTATCTTTTAATACACGGTATATGCCTGGTTTTCAACATTAATGATGCAACATCCTCCAATCTGTCTGTTCAAACTCTGTTCTTATTCTTTGAAGACAGGTTTGTTCTGATGGTGATGTTTCAGTGGAGGCACCTGATACTCGTATTCTGAGCTGTGGAAGGGCATGGGCTATTTCTCTTGCTCTCAAGAGTGCAACAAATGAATTGTTAGAGGCATGCTTTACGAAAGAAGGCACACAGGCAGATGACAAAGTTCTATATCGGTTTGAAAACTGTATCTTCCATTCAGCTTTTATATCAAAGAAAAGTTTTGTTGTGGAGAGGAAAAGGAAAAATGACGAAGATTATGCTGCATCTTTTGAAATGATGAACTCTGATACAAGAATTGGAATCTGGCACTCCATTTAACATCAATATTTTTCTCTCCATTTAGAGTTGCTACCGTTGTGGCTTTAACTAATATGACATTAGATGTCTTCATAATTAGACTACCAGTAAATGAGCACGCATAAGAGTGCTCAAACAAACAAAAAATTTAGAGCAGCCAATGACTTGGTTAAGTTGCAAAAACAAAGGCATCCTCACACTAAATGGAGATAAGAAGTAACTAGGGAGGATATATGTGCAACTTATTTAACAATGTAAAGATATGTACAGTTAAGTGAATGAAGAAGCATTGATTGGTTAGATAATAAGTTCACAGTACTATCCTATCGTGTATTTTGCATATCCATATGATCAAGTCATCGTGTTTTTGAATATAGTGTACTTGTACTTGTAGATAAAACAGGAGATGATTTCTTATTCAATAACGAGCCCCTCTTCCTCTTATATAGAGGAGACCATGGTACAATTACAAAGTGGTCCATATAGGAAACAAAAAATCCAAAGAGCTCCTTGGGACACTAAAACTCTTAGTACTCCCTCAACCATGAGCATATAGATCCATCATGCCAAGCTTGGAAAAACATCTCTTGAGTGCAGGTATAGAAATTGAGTTAGTAAATATCTGAGTATGTTTTGAAGAGCATGTCCTATGTGTAATGACAATCAACTTCTAAAACCTTCGATTCTCTCATGGAATATGTGATTGTTAGCAATGAAGAGAGCAACTTAGTTGTCGCATTTCATTTGTGTTGGAGAATGATCTAGGTGGCTAATTGGACCTTTCCAATATCCAATTGCCAGACCATGAGAGTAGTCCCACATCATCTGTGAGTGGAACTGTTGAGAGTCAACGAGGCTATATAAAGAGTCCACACCTCTGTACTCATCGAGATAATGAAATAGAAGAATACGCCTTTTGAGGTGTTCTCTCATGGTCTCATCCCGCTCCTCATGGAGTAGGGTTCTGTGTAAAATCTTCCGTATTTTTCTTGTTTATTGCTCTTTATCTATTGTCTCTTCCGCATTATGTTTTCCATGTGATATCAGAGCAAGTCGGTTTTGGGAGATATGATTATATTTTGATCACAAAATTTTTTGATATATGTTTTTTGATTTTGTTCGTGGAGTTTATGCATTGAAGATAATGATTTTATTTCCCGGTTGGTGCAAAATCAAAGTGAATTGATTATATAGGGTTCTCGGTCTGGAACCCTAATTCCACGATGGTCACACGTATGCGTAATTCGAGGTGGCCATCTCACCTCTAAGCACGCTTGCACAAAAAGGTCATCGACGGCACGACCTCCAGAAAGGCTAAATAAGGGCCTTTTCTTCGTATACAACAGCCCCAAATTCTGCAATCAAGCACCAACCATCAAATATGGCCTCACCTCCTTGCGCACGCGAAGTGGATGCACCTACATGCCACCATCATGCTGGAGGCACATCCATGCTTTTGGCGGTACACCATCCTCAACGGTAGTGCCAAGATGCGTCGTAACCACAACATATCTTTAGGCAATGGCAAAATGCTCCATCTCCTCCTTCTTGACGCATGCCAAGTGATAAACCCTACCCCACCTCCTCCATGTCTACGCCACCTTCCTCCACGTGTGGCATTGCTGCACCTCCTCATCGAAAAGCTCCAAGCGACACATGAACTCCCCTAATTCAGATCTTTTCCATGTCAGAACCCCACCACACGCGATCATTAAAAAAGGGAAGCACAGAGAAGATCCCCCCTAATTCTTAGGGGTAAACAGAAATCTTTATCTTTTTTCCTTTTCTCTGTGTGCTCTTTTTTTGCAAAAATCATCCCTTTTTTTGGTAGTCACTTCTTTTTTTGCTTTTCTCTTCTTTCTTTCTTTTTTTCAATCGACCATCCTCTTCTTTTTCACCCCTTTTTTTGCGACAGCGCAAATCAAGCCCAATATTTCCACTCTTCTCTTTTTTCCCCTACAACGACAACCCAAATTGAGCCCATCACTAACCCCCCTCTTGAGTACAGTAGCATGCCTCCCTCCTCCCCTTTTTTCTTTCGTCTTTTGTTCTCTATAGTAGCCTAGGCCACAAAGTCACATTTCTTTTTTAAAAATAACAGATAATCATCCCCCTCTTGAGAATAGGGTTCGTCTCCATAACCATGCCCTTCTAGGGATGGATGGTGGAGAAAGGGCCAACTCAATGCAGACAATGGAAGTCTCTAATGACCGTGAACTCCGGTACGAGATCAATTCAAGGTTCCTAAGAAAGAGAATACTCTTTGAGGTCCCAAGAGACCAATATTCAGAGATCTACGTATAGATATTCCCATGTCAGACAGAAACAAGCATTTAATGGTAGATTCTCAATAGAATACGATGCCGATCCCCACGGGTCTTGACAACAGAGAGACATATTATAGAGGCCAATCCTCCCGTTCATCCTCACCAGCATGGCATATGAAGCACTGTCCTCGGCAACAACCCACCGAGTATGCGCTGAGTCGTTATGGTCTGTAGTGTCATGCATTCATTAAGTGAGTTGGTGTCTTCTTACTGTTTGTCCAAGCTGAGCATTGCATGCTCCAACTAGAGGGGGAGTGTTGGGAAATGACCTAAGTGTATAATTGGACCTTTCCAAGATCCAATTACCATACCATGGGATTAGTCCCACATCATATGCGAGTGGGACTGTGGAGAGTCAATGTGGTTATATAAAGAGCCCACACCCCTGTACTCATTTAGAGAATATAATAGAAGGATCTGCCTTTTGAGGCGTTCTCCCATGGTTTCATCCCGCTCCTCATGGAGTAGGGTTCCATGTAAAATCTTTTGCGTTTTTGTTTATTGCTCTTGATCTACTATCACTTCCGCATTATGTTTTCCACTATTTGTATTGGAATTAGCACCTCAATGCAATGATTAATCACAACATTTTCGACCTACACCATATTTACAATGGCTTGATCATGGCTTATGTACTCTGACTCTGTACTAGGCTTGATAACCATATTCTGCTTCTTGCTTCTTCAGGTGAGAATGTTCCTACTAATTAAGACATAGAAAACCATTCATAGACTTTTTGTCTCTAGGATATTATTGATGTTTTAATTTATTTATGTTAGATATAAATATGGCTCTGATACCATGTTAGAAAATTGTTGGGAAAAACAAATGACTTACTTTATTCCATAAGCCCTAGGCTCTCTTATATAGGAGAGTAGCCTATGGGTAAATTACATAAAGAAGATAACAGAAACATAAAATAAAATAAGAGAAGAGGTACTCTATATGCGTCAACACTCCCCCTCAAGATGGAGCATAGATATCAATCATGCTCAGCTTGGACGCACACTTCTGGAATAGGCCTCGAAGTAATGCCTTGGTGAAAATATCAGCAGTCTGATTCTCTGATGTGACGTGAGATGTAGCAATGAACCCCTTCTGAATCATGTCACGTATGTAGTGACAGTCAACCTCAATATGCTTGGTCCTCTCATGAAAGGTTGGGTTGTTTGCAATGAACAAGGCGGCCTGATTGTCACATTCCAACATCATAGGAAGTGGAATATCAAGACATAGATCTGTAAGTAAAGATTTCACCCACATCATTTCTGTGCTAGCTTGGGCCATAGCCCTGTATTCGGATTCAACACTAGATCTAGCTACCACTGTCTGTTTCTTGCTCCTCCATGAGACTAGGGCATCTCCAACATAAACTGCAGATCCTGAGGTGGACTTCCTGTCCTTGGGGCATCCTGCATAGTCTGCATCAGCGCATGCTGTGATAGCGATCTCCTTTCCCTTCTTAAATAGCATGCCTGCACCTGGAGATGATTTTAGATATCTCAGAATCATGTGTATTGCATCTATATGGACCTGACGTGGTTGCTCCATGAACTGGCTCACACGACTCACTGCAAATGATATATCAGGTCTAGTGATCGTGACATACAGTAATTTGCCTACCAGTTCTCTGTACCTTCTCTTGTCCACCTCTTCTGTGTCATCATCATAGAGCTTCATGCTGGGATCCATTGGTGTCGTAGCAGGTCGACACCCTAGCATACCTGTCTCACTTAATAGATCTGTAACATATTTTCTCTGCGACATTACTAATCCATATGAATTTCTAGCAAACTCCAGCCCCAGAAAATATCTAAGGACTCCCAAGTCCTTGGTAACAAACTCGGTTCCCAGCCTTTCTTTTGCTTGCTTAATGCCCTGCTCATCATCTCCTGTAATCAAGATATCATCAACATAAACCATGATTACAATGATACCTCTAGCCGTCTTCTGCACATACAAGGAATGATCAGCATTGGATATATCCTTGTTTCTCAAAAAGATCTGAAAGCTTCTGAAACCACGCTCTGGGGCTCTGCTTAATGCCATAGATGGCCTTATGTAGCCTGCATACCTTGGAACACTCCCCCTCAACAGCAAACCCAGGTGGCTGTTGCATATAGACTTCCTCTTGCAGTTCGCCATATAGGAATGCATTCTTCACGTCCAGCTGATAAAGCGACCAGTCTCTAGCAACTGCAACTGATAACAGGATCCGCAGAGTGGAATGACGCGCCACAGGCGAGAATGTGTCAAGGTAATCCACCCCGTATGTCTGTGTGAAGCCACGTGCAACAAGGCGTGCCTTGTACCTGTCAATAGAGCCATCTGCATTGTGCTTCACTGTAAACACCCACTTGCAGCTTACCGGGCTGACATCTGGAGGTATAGGAACCAAGCTCCAAGTGCCTCTTGACCGACGTGCCGTCATTTCTTCTTCCATTGCTAGCCGCCATCTAGCATCCTGCAAAGCATCATGATGATTCCGTGGAATGTCTGTAGCTGAAAGTGCCAATGCAAATGTCCTGAAGTCTCCAGATAGCCTCTCAAAAGACACGGCTGCTGATAATGGATATTTGGCACAGCTTCTCTTCGGCTTCCGTAGAGCAATTGGAACATCCAAATCATCTGTATTCTCATCATGCTCCTGCAATACATCCTGCTGAGAAATGTCGTCAGATCCATCAACATTAATATTTTCATTACATACCATAGGTGAGCTAGTTGACGGGTCAGGACCATGAGCTGGAGGAGGCCTGCGGGTGTAATGGAATGGTAGTGGTGAGACTAAAGGTGGCGGTGGCGGTGGCGGTGGTGGTGGTGGTGGTTGTGGCGGTGGTGGTGGTGCTATCTGAGGTGGTGGTGTCATGAATATGGCATCGTGAGGTATAGGTGGTAGCTGCATGTCTCCTGATGCTGAAAAATACATAACAGATTCAAAAAATGTAACATCTGCACTGATCATATACCGCCGGCGCACTGGATCAAAACACTTGTACCCCTTTTGAGTTCTGGAGTACCCAACAAAGACACACTTGACAGCCCTAGGAGAGAGCTTGTCAGTACCAGGCGACAACTGATGGACGAATGCGACTGACCCAAACACACGAGGAGTAAGAGCGAACAAATCCTTGTCAGGATAAATGAGTGAGAAAGGAATCTGTTCATTCAAGACAGACGAGGGCATACGGTTGATTAGGTAACATGCAGTAAGAACTGCATCACCCCAGTAGGAGTAGGGAGCATGACTCTGTATAAGAAGAGATCTTGTGACATCAAGAAGGTGACGGTGTTTTCTTTCAGCAATCCCATTCTGTTGAGATGTATGAGCACAAGAGGTTTGGTGAATAATCCCTTTTGAGGAGTAGTAATTGGCCAAAATGTTGGTGCATAACTCTAAAGCATTATCACTTCTCACAAGTTTGACAGATGTGGAGAAAACATTTTGAATTTCATTAAGAAAATGGATAATAATATTTCCTGCTTCAGATTTATTTTTCATAAGAAACACCCATGACACTCTCGAGAAATCATCCACAAATACAATATAAAACCTGTGTCCCTGATGATCGGGAACACGACTCGGACCCCAGACATCTATATGAAACAACTCAAACTTGGAGTTACTACTCTGACCTGGACGACTGGGAAAGGACGACCTGTGATGCTTTCCCAACTGACATGCCTCACACTGGATAGGTGTGTGAGAGAGACCATAGGGTAGAACTCGACGCAACTTCTGAAGCGGTAAATGACCAAAACGCAGATGCCATAGGAGAGGAGATACTTGTCCAGCATGAGAGGATGTGGTTCCGACAAATGTGGTCTGATTCAGACGGTAAAGGCCTCCTTGCTCATAGCCACGACCAATCACGTTGCCCGTACGGATGTCCTGAAAAATCAAAGAAGATGGATCAAAAATAGCTCGACAATGGAGATCCTTCGTAATCTGACTAATTGACAACAGATTCATAGAAAAATCAGGTGCATGTAGGACATTCTTGAGCTGCATAGAAGATGTCAATCTAATCTCCCCCTGACCAGTGATGGGGGAATGTGTGCCATTAGCAATCACTACTGTCCGTCCTGGAGGGATCTGAGTGTATCCTGTAAGTAGACTCTGGTCGCCAAATAGATGATGTGTAGCGCCCGAGTCCATGATCCATGGCAGTGTATCAGATCTACTACTGTGGAGTGCAAGTGTACTACCTGAAGTACTAGTAGATGCAGAGGCAGAAGCAGCAGCATCAGTATGACTCTCTGTAGTCGGTGCTGGACCAGATGGTGGGATGATGCCCCTGAGGCGGGCAACTAGATCATCAAATCGTTGATCCAAGGTAGCAGCAGATGGGGGCTCTATCTGCTCAGCGGCTCGTGCAGATGCAGGGAATCCGTGCTTCGAATAGCATGTGTCTTCATTGTGTCCGACTCGGTGACAATATGTGCATGTTGGCCTAGTGCGGCCACCCCTTCCACGAGGTCCACGTCCACGGCCCTGGTGATGAAACCCGCGGCCTCTGTTTGCCGCCATGGCTGAGGAATTCTGACTCGCAGCTGCTGAAGGAACTGTGATCCTACTCAATCTATGAAAGGCTTCCTCCATAGGAGGAATAGTCGAGTCTGCCAAAATCTGAGACCGTGCTGCCTCATACTCTGGATCAAGTGCAGCGAGAAACACACCCACCATCGTCGCATTCCTGTATGTCTTCTGCTGTTCTGGCGTGGCGGTAAGAGGCATGAAGCTATAGAGCTTCTCGAACATCCCTCTCAGTGATGTGTAGAGAGAATGTAAAGGGCGGACATTCTGCTTTATTGTGAATATATCATGTTGTAGTTGCAGGATCTTCGTTTCGTTCTTCGCCTGAGAATATGTCGCCGCCAGGATATCCCACATGTCTTTGGCTGTGGGTTGATGTAGAATGTCATTGGCAATTTCAATAGCCAATGTACCAGATAGCCAGACCTTGGCATATGCATCGTCGGCCTCCCATGAGGCATGGACTCCAGTCTTCTCTGCAGGCTCAGGTTCGGTAAGAATGTGCTTCTTACCTGTAGACTTCATCATACTCATGAACTGCATTGCCCACAGTTCATAGTTAGTACCATCCATCTTGACAATGGGCGCTGGACCACGAAATGCGCCGATAGACGGGATATCTGCCTTGCTTTCTGACATACTGGTGATGGAAGACTGGAGCGATTGACAGAAGATAATCTTCGTCTACAATGACATAGACGTGATTAGTTGCATGTGTAGACGTCAAGCAACTATCCCCATGAATATGTGCGCGCTACGGTCTTGACACGCGCAAACAATCACAGAGACACACGCAAACTGTGGGCTGGCACACAGATGTTCACGCGCAGCGGCGCACAGTTGTGCGCGGCAAGAACACGCTACGTGCGTGTGCAACTGGGGCACGCACGCAAGTACTGAAGGGAGAAGTCGCGCAGGAGCGCGCATGTGTGCACGATCAGATCTTCAAGCTTGGGCGCGAAGAGGCGCACACGTGGGCATGCGCACGCGATGCGCTATGCGGAGAACTGGCTAGCAGGCCTGCGCGCGAAAGCAGTGCGCTGAGGCGATGCGCACAGATGATGCGCAGGTCTCGCGCACAGATGCGCACAGGCGATGCGCTTGGCTGGAGCACCGCCGCGATTGGAGAAGGAGACCGCCGCAACAGATCGGGGATGGGCGGCGCCGAGTAGAGAGAGAGAGGAGAGAGAGAGGCCGGCGGGTGGGGTGGGTTAGGGTTAGGGTTTCGAGAACTCCGGTCTAGGACCGTCGCTCTGATACCATGTTGGGAAAAACAAATGACTTACTTTATTCCATAAGCCATAGGCTCTCTTATATAGGAGAGTAGCCTATGGGTAAATTACATAAAGAAGACAACAGAAACATAAAATAAAATAAGAGAAGAGGTACTCTATATGCGTCACAAAAATAATACGCGGAAGCTAATATCAGAGAAAAGAATAAAACATTTAGGAACACGATATTTTAACATGGAACCCTACTCCCTAAGGAGCGGGATGAAACCACAGGAGAAGGCCTCAAAGGGCCATATGTTTCATTGAACTTTCTCATTGGATACAGGAGGTCTGGGGCTTCTTATATAGCCTCTACATACCCTCCAAGTCCCACCACTGGTAGATGTGGGACTAAGCACAGGATGTGGTAAATGGATCTTGGAAGGATCCATTTACCCATCTACGTGATAAGTGACACATACTCTAACACTCCCCCTCAAGCTGGAGCATGCAATGCTCAGTTTGAACAAACAGAAAGAAATCTCAACTCATAATACAAGACACTACAGAGAATGTCGACTCAACACGCACAACTGTCGGCTGCTGTCGAGGATGTTGCTTCTTATGTCGTGCAGGTGAGGAGGACAAACAGGTTGGAGTGTGAGTTAAACTGAATCTCCTTGTCGGAGAGCATGTGCTCTGTACTGCGCATGTCAGGGTCACTGTAATTAGAAATGAGTCTCTACTTGGAGAATTCTGGCCCGCCACAACATGTGGACAACTGCTCCATCTCTGAAGGACCAAACTCAAAAAGCCGTGGAGACATCCTGGTCGGAGTCCACGGTCGTTGGAGAATGGAGTCTGAAAAAATCTCCTCGTCGGAGAACTGGGTCAGAGAATGGGATCTTTACTCTGTAGTCCCTATGAAACCACATGAAAACACTAGCCCACATGTCATAGGGAATGGGATCTCTACTTTGGAGTCCCTATGGAACACATGAAAACCCTGACCAAAACAAAAGATGGGGACCACACAAATGATGGCAAACATGTGCACATCTGACTGAGGACTCGAAATCTGATCGTCGAGTCTGAACATCTGAAGAATTGTAGAATCTGAACAACTGGTTGGCCTGGAATCTGGAACAGACCTGTGACCCTACACAATACTCCCCCTTTGCCTGGAATCTGGAACATACCCGTAACTGTACACAATACTCCCCCTTTCTCCCATACTGGTCGTAATAACGAACATCGACTAAGTTCGGAGAAGACAACAAAGATGGAAAACATGAAACCAACAAGCTGATCCTCATTTTTTTCGGCTTTTGAAATCATTTTTTTGCCAAATAAGCTGTTCATTTTTTATGGCTTTCTCCCTTTTTTTAAGATATTTTTTTCGGCTATTTCTTTTTTTCTTTGCAATTTTTTTTTCGCGTACGTTTTTTTGTACGCACCTCTTTCTTTTTCTTTTTCTTCTTCTTCTTTTCTAAAGTAAGCCCAAATTTGGGCCCAAAAACACAACTCCCCCTTTTTCTGAGACTTATAGCCCCTTTGGACCTTGGCCCCTTTCTTTTCTTTTCTTTCTTTTTTTTGCATAGCAGTGACCCACTTGGTCTATATTGTTTTTAATTGATCTCCCCCCAAAAAATCTCTCATTTTTAAACTCTCGGCCCAAAACAGAGCCCTAAAGAACTCTTTCTTTTTGTCCCTCTCGACCCAAAGTCTGGGCCCAATAAAAGCACCTCTTCCCCCCCTTTTTTGAACGGAGCCCTATTAAGAAGAGCATCGGGCCTTTTCCTATTCTTGATACACGGCTAGGGTTCCTATGGGGAACCCATTGTCGCGCAGCTGCTGCCTATTGGAGATAGAAAGGGAGGAGTGCCGAGGGTGACAGCAACAATCTAGAGAGGCGGTGACCGCGGAGGCAGAGGGAGCCGCCTGGAAGATCCTGGCACCACTTAAGGTGCGTTGCCTGGATGCGAGTAGGGGCGGTGCCGCTTGGAGCTCGTAGGGTTCCACCTAGGGAGAAGAGTGTCTAGGGTTGCTGGAGCCCAGGAGACCAGGAGGCACCGAGGTGATGCGACTGGAGCGGGAGCGCCACCACTTGGCGGAGTCCGATGTACGGCTTGGATCGACCATCACCTGGAGATGCTGACCTGGGAGAAGGAGGCCACTACCATGGGGGGGGGGGTTCTTCTAAAAAAAAGAAGACGACCGCCATGACAAATTACTTTGTGGACTTCTAGAAGGCCTGTGCAAAGAGAAAGCAACACAAGTCTGACTTGACAATATCGAGCCTTGGGAATGATCGGGAGATGATGATGCACCAACAATAGCACATTACACACTAGTAGGATCTCATGACACGAATGCATGGGCCTGCACCTCCTGCAGAAAATGGGTGGTAGGCTGTTCCCCAATTTGGGGGGCTTCTTATCGCCGCCTTCTGGAGGGGATCGTGGCCCCCCCTAGAGCCACCTCAAGATATGTGAAGGCCTCATGAGTGCGTGATGGCTTGGAGATCTAGAAATAGGGCATCTTCAAATTGGGGCAGTGCCTGGAGATGTAACTGGAGATGGAGCGGCCTGAGCCGCTTGAGAAGATGCCCGAGGCTTAACTTGCAGATTTTAGGGTTTCAGAAAACCCTAAAGCAAGAACATCACACCAAAAATCGAATCTCAAATAAATAATCAACAAAATCCTCGAGAATCGAACCCGCTCTGATACCATGTTAGAAAATAAACATGACTCTGATGCCATGTTAGAAAATATAATGCGGAAGCTAATATCAGAGAAAAGAATAAAACATTTAGGAACGTGTGATTTTAACGTGGAACCTTACTTCCTAAGGAGCAGGATGAAACCACAGGAGAATGCCTCAAAGGGCCATATGTTTCATTGAACTTTTTCATTGGATACTAGAGGTCTGGGGCTTCTTATATAGCCTCCACAGACCCTCCAAGTCTAAAGAAACAAAATCCAAAGAAATAAAAAAGATCCGACCTTGTATATTTTGTACACATATTATCTATGATGATTTCATTTCACATTTTTCCTAAGCTATAGAAATCCAAAAAAATTAGATTAATATTGTATATATTGCATACATATTAGTCCACTAATTAGAATCTAATTTAAAATACAAAAAGTACAGAATGTAAAAATGTAGGGGTTAATTGACAAATTAATACTTATGTAAAAATGTATTTTGTACAAATGACTTCTTTTGATTTTGGACCCTTCATGAAAGTTGTAGATCTCAATGAGATCAACAACTTTCATGTTGATCACTTTTTTATTTGACATTTCTTTCTATTTTTTCCTATTTTCTTTCATTTTTTCCTCCTTGGTTAACGGTCAGCTCTTCATGCCTTCTGATTGGTCCATCTACTCAGCCACCTCAGCACCCTGTGCCTCTCTCTCTCCAACGAACAACCAATCAGCGTGAGCCCCCATTTGACCCCGATCAACTACCCCCTTCCTGATCGTTACGCCTCCACCTTGCATCCGTTTTCTCCCTCGGATACCCGACACACCTCGCCATCATTCTCCATGATTGCACCATGCATGCAACCCCCGCTCGACGGAGACCCTAGCCGACCCTTCACTTCCTCTTCTCCTCGCCGTTACGCCTCCGATCAACCTATAAAGTCACCACCACCTGCTGTTGAATCACCCATCCACCACTTGATTAGCTTCCCTTCCAGCTCCACCTTCATCTTCGGTGACAACTCAGGCAAGGTCTACTGTGGGGTAACGACGAGGACAAGCTTGGTGCGATCCTCGGCACTTCTCGACCGAGTAGCAGCTTCGAGCTGCAGGAGCTTAGGTCCCTGTTCGCCAGGACCTTTCGAGCAAAGACCCACATGGAGGCGCAAATCCTCCTTGTTCAGGTGAGAAACATGACACACCTCCATCTCCTTCGAACATCACCGTCTCCATCTTCTCCAGCAGTCCACTCTGCCTTCAGGTAACCTACTTCTTTCGCACTTCTTCTTCTCCATTCTATCTTCCTCACTGTTCAATACACCCAAATCGGAATCCCCCTCCATTGATAGAATCCACCTCATAACCTCCCTCTCCAATTCCTCTTCTACCTCCCAGGGCCTCTCACCTCCGGCCTTGTTCAGACCGGAGCTCAAAGCCCTCAATCTTCCTAGGAGCCCCTGTTTCCCACTTCTTTTGTTTTCTTTGCCAACCCCCTATGCAGGTTATGCATTAGAGCTCCTTTTGGAGTAGAACTCCTCCACCTGTAGGTACATGATCCCCAGGCCCCCTCTTCCTTGCTTCACCCGCAGACCCAACATGAGCTTGGGGGCTTCGACACCAACCACCGCCTCCTAGCGCACTCCGCCTCCTCCGCTCCAGCTTCATCTCCAGCTCCTCTTCACCGCCTTGCAGGAGCCTAGAGCTTCGCTCACCAGAGCAGAAGCTTCACGGAGCTCCTCCGTCTCCGCCGGATCCGCATCGACTGTAGGGGCTTCGAAGCTCTGAAGCTCTGTCTATCACACTGCCATCGTCCACCGCCCTTCATCCCTACTTGAGGAAGAAGGCTTCCAGAACGTACAGACACCATAGGATCCACCCTGATCCTACGACCCTGATCCAACCACTCCTTGATTGTCCGATCACCACATTTCTGAGCGCCTACACTCCGTTAGATCAGTAGCCACACAAGCCTCTTGCTTCAGGTGGTCTGAACCCACGTGGAGGTGCCACATCAGCATCGAGCCAGAGCTTCAGCCCGATCCACCCACCTCGAGCCGAGCCTCCACGTCACGTGCAGGAGGTACGCGACCTGGGCGTTTTACACTCGGGCACTCTAGAGTTTATGATATTGCTAAAAGGTCATGGCTATGCCTAATTACACAGAGACCCCTCCATTTATCATAAATTACAGATAAGCCCCTCGTAGGACCTATTTGAATAGAAAACTTTATTTTATTTGCAAATAGGTCCCTGCATTCTCATTTGAGCATAACTTTATCATTCCAACTCCAATTGTAATGTATATTACTTTTTCTGCTCTTTCATATTATATGCTTAGTTATTTGATCAGAGCTAGTTTAAAACTAAATTTTTTTGAGGTATTAAATGGATCTGTCTTGAATAATTTATTCCTTGATTTCTTTGTGATATAAGATTATATTTGAGAAATTAATCTTGTAGGGAACTTTATTTGATTTTTCTTGATATTCCATTGTATGAATAGATTTATTTAATTATTTTCACATGCAATCAAGGACTAATTTATTGATGTATATATATATCTATCTGTAAAGCATGTGAGGAATTTTAAAGCATGTGAGGAATTTTGAGGAATTACTTGAGGATCAAATTAAATGGAGATTAGAGATCAAATCATTTTAAGAATTATTATTGATAAATAATCTCAATTTTTGCAGAAGTCTATTAATTCTTCTTATAACCTGCTTGAGGGCTGTGATTGAGAAAATATTTCTTGCACTTTATTTCATCCGTGATTAATTCAAGGGTTCAATTAATCATATTTTTGGGAGATATAAATTCATTATCACCGTTCTTTCTCTCTCTTTCTCCTCATGCTGTATTTTGGCTGCCTACTTTTGCTTTTTCATCTGTGTGATTACATCCTCATCTGCATTTGCATTTATTTTCTGACATAATAATTATTATTGCAATTAGTTAATTACTTAGATTAATTTAAATCATTCCACTAAAGGGCACCGTTCTATGAGACTGACCTTAGTACACTTACCAAGTTAAAATCTCCACACATTCAAAAGTGTGATTTTTGATAAATTTATTTCCACCTCATATACAATAATTTAAAATTATTAGAAGAGATGGAAAGCGGTTCATCAGTAGCATCCCAGGGTACTTGCGCGGTAGTCTAGGACGCTCGTGCAACAGTCCATGCCCCTCGCATGTGGCCCAGCATCCTCATACAACACCACCATGTCTCTAGAGCAGCAACATCTTCACGTTGAGGGCCCCTGTGTTGCCTTGCGTGTCTGGTTCTTGCCGCCAAGCATCTTGGGAAGCTCCTTGTGTCACCGCTAGGGGCTGTGGTTTCATCTCGCGTAACCAACATCACCTACGGTGCGCCAAACGGTCTGATTTTGATGTTTCAGGGGTGATTTCAGACCTATAAATCACTCCATTTGTCCTATAATGCTTGTGAGATTGGTTGGGAACGATTGTGGCATGAGTCAGTACTCACAACCGATTCCCTACATGTTTGTGTAGATATATTTTGATTGGTCTACATCCCTGGTTGAGTTTCGATTCAACCGTCTTATCATCGTGCCAGAGAGCAAGGTTGATATTTTCTCTTCGTCCGGTGCCTTCAAGGACCTTGCTCCCATCGTCAAGATGGATGGGACCAACTGTGAGTTATGGTCCATGTAGTTTTTGGACCTTGATGCAGTGCAAAAATAAGGAGTACATTCTAACAAAGCCGGAGGCGACGAATAAGATTGGGAAGCATGCTTCATGGAAGCAGGATGACGCGTACGCGCGTATTTGGCTCTCTGAGACTCTCATTACGAAGATAGTCAATGATATTGTGAATCAACCCGTGGTCAAGGCAATGTAAGATATCTTGACGGCCACGTATGGTCAGGTGAAGAATAATGCCAAGATCCTTCAATTGTAGTTTGACATCTTCACAACCAAACATAATGGTCGTCCTCTACACAGTTTCTAACAAGGTTGCAGAAGTCGGCAGTCGGTACTCGGTCGGCAGGGTCACTGACTAAGGATTAATCGGCAGTCGGGAGAGTAATCGGATTTAGTCGGGCATTAGTCGGTTTGGAATTTTTAATTATTTTAAATATATAAATCAATTTTTATAAAATATACTCTCATCTATATTCATATATTTAGCAGTTTTAATATTTTTAAGAGCTTAAAAAAATATAGCAAGATAAGAAAAAAATGAGTCGTAAGAGAATTGTAAATGTTCAATATTCAATATTAACCATTACATAGTCATGGTATAATAAAAGTCAACCATGATATACAACAAACCCAAGGATATACAACCACTCTCCGAGGAGAGCTCAACAAAGATCATATCAATGGCATGATATACAACAAACCCTAACCATCATCAATGGCATGATGACATGATATATAGCAAACCCTAAGCAGCGATATACAAAAACCCTAACCGTCATCAAGATACCTTCCAACCTTGATATACAACAAATCCAGATACCAACCATGAACAAAAAATCATATATGAGTTAACAAAGATTCTTAACTCACAATTTTCAACCAAAAATCTAAACATCCTAATCATATATAAACCCAAATACCAACAAGCAGTGTCCTAATTATATAATAAAGTTCAAAAAAGCAAAAACAAAAAGAAAACCCTAACCTGGGCGGCAAGGTTCGGGAGTTGGAGAATGTCGAACGATTGCTTTTGCTGCAGTTGGAGGCATCCTAGAGGTGGGTGATGTCGAGGCGAAGCTTCCTTCGACCGACGGCGCGGTTTGGCGGAGGAGCGATGAGGCGACGATGGAGGTTGCCCTCGGAGTTTAGGGGTTTAGGTATTTGGGGTCGGGAGGGGGAAGAGAGCTTACTGTCGAACAATAAGCTGCTCTATAGAATGTAATCGGATATTTGGCTTTGGGGACCCGAATACTAAAAAACTCTATGCAAAAAACGCCCGATTAAGCGGCCGACTAAACCGATTACTCGACCGAGTAATTGGGTAGACCCGATTATAGACTGACTTTGACTAGTCGACTCAGCTACCCTGCCGAGTCGACTAATCAGACCAACTAATCGGATTAGTCGGCCGATTTTTACAACACTGGTTTCTAATCTTCGTTTCGTGGCATGTTCGAGAAGCTTCACATCTTCATGCTAGCGACAACATCCACTGAGCAACAGATGGTGTACAGGAACGCCGTGATGGTTGGAGTCTTTCTGACTGCCCTAGACCTTAAGTACGAGGCAACATGCACCCAACTCCTTACCAATATGTTTATTCCTCCTAGAAGGAAGCCTACAGTCGTCTCAATATGATCATTGTCCCATTCGCTGGCACCATTTAGACGTCCTCAATGACGGTTGCATCTCACGGAAGAGGAAGTACTTCTCAGTTCAGAGGGCGTGGTGTTCGTGGTAGAGGAGTTCGTGAGGGTAGTCCATGCGCCTCACGAACATCTCAAACAATTGAGAAAATGCTCGAGAAACTTCAAATCCGGTAATGGAACGTGAGATAACTGCAGGTTTCTCAATTGCTATGCGTACGTTAGAAAATTTGAATATTCAAATATGTGTTCAACAAAAATGGGCACTATAAGATGATGCCGAAAGGTCAAGAGGACCCGAGAATCTGGGTTTGAACTTCCGATCGGATGGTTGGATTGCTGGCAGTGACGAGTTCATCACCACTGGGTCCTGACGGCATGCGGCTAGGCTACAGGGGTGTGTGTGTGTGGGGGGGGATGGTTGTGAACCAACCATTCTCGCATGTTGGTTGGTTGGAGAGCAACCAACAATGATCTAGAGATGTTGGAGACATGCTAGGTAGGGTAGAGCATTGGGTGGGCTGGTTGGGGCCTAACCCTGACCTGACCCGCAAAAGCCCGGGCCCAACCCGAACCCAATGTAAATGAGAGCCCGGCTAGGGACCTCATTTTGCCCTTTTTTTTAAGCACCCAATTGGGCCATGATACATTGATAGCCTGATTTGGCCTGCTGTACTTGGATGCCGGTTCTAATTAATAATGGAACCTTTAAATCGGATATCACAGACTAATTTATAATAAATACTACGGTCTCCTCACTGATGTTTAACTTGCATATCGTGTTATCTAATAATAGCATACTGTATGTCCTGTCATTTAAAATCATCAAGGATTTTTAGGATTCAAGCATAGGCGTTTCTGCTTATTCGGATGTTGGTCTGACAGAATATCCAACTCTTCACGTTAGATGAAATTAGCATTAGTGGATGTTAAATTAGGTATAGACGAACTGTGATCTATGTAAGGGTGTTATGGCCTAATCCCAACTTATGAGATGTTATGTATCGGAATGTCCCCTTTCCCATTCCTAATCCCAACGCCCTCTCCAAGCCATCTGTCCCAAACCCCCATCTATACCCTACCCTTCACGTGATCCCCCTCTATGCCAAAATGAGGAGATGGCTAGATGAGCTGCCTGACCAGGGATTGCTTGCATTCGATTGTATTGCTTGCACTCGATTTGTTTCATGATGTTACTGCACTCTATTCCAACTGATTTTAAAGTGAAGGTTTGATGGACAATCTTTATATTCGACGTGTAATTTTGATTATATGTACAACGGTTTGGCAAAGACTGTTAACGCATATAGTAGTTTCTGTATCTTTCTGTTATTTTTTATTTCCAGTTGTATGTTTTATGTAATTTACCCATAGGCTACTCTCCTATATAAGAGAGCCTAGGGCTTATGGAATAAACAACTTGCTCATTTTTTCCCAACATGGTATCAGAGCGACGGTCCTAGACCGGAGTTCTCGAAACCCTAACCCGAACCCTACCTCACCCGCCGGCCTCTCTTTTCTCTCTTTCTCTCTCCGATCGGCGCCGCCCCCTCTTCCGCCGCACGCGCTGCTCCTGCGCCCTCTGTGCACCTCCTTTGCGGGCGTGCTCCGGGTGCGCGAGTGCTCCTCTCCCCTGCGCGAGTGCTCCGGGTGCACGAGTGCGCCCTCTTCAGCCTTCCGCGCACAGATCGGTCACGCGCTGTAGCGCTCCGTGTGCGGGTTGTGCTGCTCCTGTACCCTGTGCGCCCGCGCGTGAGCCTTCACGCATAATCGCGCAACCCTAGCGTGCTACCAGTGCACGCAACAACGCGCTAACAGTGCGCGCAACGCGCACCAGACCTCCTGCGACCGTGCGTGCTCCCGGTTGAGTGTACACGTGCGCGTGTGATTCCTGTACGCTTGCGTGTGCTAAGCCCTAAAGCGCACACCGTCATCTACATGGGTTTAGTTGCTTGAGGTCTACACGTGCAACTAAACCCGTCAATGTCACTGTAGACGAATTTCATTCTTGGTCAATTGCTCCAGTCTTCAGTCTCCAGTATGTCAGAAAGCAAGGCGGATATTCCATCTATTGGCGTCTTTTGTGGTCCAGCGCCTATTGTAAAGATGGACGGTACAAACTATGAATTGTGGGCAATGCAGTTCATGAGCATGATGAAGTCAACAAGCAAGAAGTACATTCTTACCGAACCAGAGCCTGCTGAGAAGACTGGAGCCAATGCCTCTTGGGAGGCCGATGATGCATATGCCAAAGTTTGGCTATCTGGTACGTTGGCAATTGAAATTGCCGATGATATTCTACATCAACCCACAACCAAGGATATGTGGGACATTCTTGCGGCTACATATTCGCAGGCGAAGAACGAGACGAAGATTCTGCAACTTCAGCATGATATATTCACAATAAAGCAGAATGGTCGCCCTCTACATTCTCTCTATACATCACTGAGAGGGATGTTCGAGAAGCTCTACAGCTTCATGCCCCTGACAGCCACGCCAGAACAACAGAAGACATATAGGAACGCGACTATGGTGGGCATGTTTCTTGCTGCACTCGATCCAGAGTATGAGGCGGCACGATCCCAGATCTTGGCCGACTCTACTATTCCTCCCATGGAGGAAGCTTTCCAAAAACTGAGTCGGATCACAATTTCTTCCACGGCCACGAATCAGAATACTTCAGCTATGGCAGCCAACAGGGGTCGCGGATTTCATCATCAGAGCCGTGGACGTGGACCCCGTGGAAGAGGAGGCCGCACTAGGCCAACTTGTACTTAGTGCCATCGTGTTGGACACAATGAAGACACATGCTACTCAAAGCATGGATTTCCTACATCTGCACGAGTTGCCGAGCAGATAGAGCCCCCATCTGCTGCTACTTTGGATCAGCGGTTCGATGATCTAGTTGCCCGTCTGAAGGGCATTATTCCCCCATCTGGCCCATCACCTACTACTGAGAGTCAATCTGATGCTGCTGCTTCTGCTTCTGCGTCGACCAGTGCCTCAGGTAGCACACTTGCATTTACCGGTACTAGATCAGATTCGTTACCATGGATTATGGACTCAGGCGCTACACATCACCTATGTGGCGATCAGAGTTTACTTACAGGGTACTCTCAGATTCCTCCAGGCCGAACGGTAGTAATAGCTAATGGTGCACATTCCCCCATCACTGGTCAGGGGGAGATTAGATTGACCTCTTCTATGCAGCTCAAGAATGTGTTACGTGCACCTGACTTTTCAATGAATTTGTTGTTAATTAGTCAGATTACGAAGGATCTACATTGTCGGGCAATTTTTGATCCATCTTCTCTTATTTTTCAGTACATCCATACGGGCAACGTGATTGGTCGTGGCTATGAGCAAGGAGGCCTCTATCGCCTGAATCAGACTCCATTCGCTGGAACCTCATCTCTTCCCACTGGACCAGGATCTCCTTTATTGTGGCATCTGCGCCTTGGACATCTACCGCTTCAGAAGTTGCGTCGTGTGTTATCCCAGGGTCTTCCTCACACATCTATCCAATGTGAGGCGTGTCAGTTGGGAAAGCATCACAGGTCGACCTTTCCCAGTCGTCCAGGTCGGAGTAGTACCTCCAAGTTCGAGTTATTTCATATTGATGTCTGGGGTCCGAGTCGTGTACCTGATCATCAGGGACACATATTTTATATAGTTTTTGTGGATGATTTCTCTCGCGTGTCATGGGTATTTTTGATGAAAAATAAATCTGAAGCAGGCAATATTATTATCCATTTTCTTAATGAAATTCAAAATGTTTTCTCCACATCTTTGAAGTTTGTGAGAAGTGATAATGCCCTAGAACTGTGCACTCATGTCCTTGCCAATTATTATTCCTCAAAAGGAATCATTCACCAAACATCCTGTGCTCATACCTCTCAACAAAATGGAATTGCTGAAAGGAAACACCGCCATCTTCTTGATGTCACGAGATCACTTCTTATACAGAGTCATGTTCCCTACTCTTACTGGGGTGATGCAGTTCTCACTGCATGTTACCTAATCAATCGTATGCCTTCTTCTGTCTTGGATGAACATATTCCATTTTCCCTTATCTATCCTGGAAAGGATCTGTTTTCCCTTACTCCTCGTGTATTTGGTTCTGTAGCCTTTGTCCATCAGTTGTCGCCTGGTACTGACAAGCTCTCTCCTAGGGCTGTCAAGTGTGTTTTCGTTGGGTACTCCAGAACTCAAAAGGGGTACAAATGTTTTGACCCTCTACGTCGGTGGTATATGGTCAGTGCAGATGTTACGTTTTTGAATATGTAATGTATTTTTCAGCCTCGGGAGATCAGCAGCTATCACCACTATCTACTGATGCCATATACATGACACCACCGCCTCCAATGCCGTCACCACCACCACCAACGCCACCACCACCACTGCAAATACCCGTCTCACCACTACCGTTCCATTATACCCGCAGGGCTCCTCCCGCTCATGGTCATGACTCGTCTCCTAGCTCGCCTATGGTATGTAATGAAGATACTTCTGTTGATGGATCTAATGATATTTCTGAGCAGGATATGTTGCAGGGGCCAGATGAGGTTACAACCGATTTAGATGTTCCCATTGCTTTACGCAAATCGAAGAGGAGCTGTGTTACATATCCCTTGTCAGCTTCAGTGTCTTTTGAGAGACTATCTGGGGATTTCAGGACGTTTGTAGTGGCCCTGTCAGCTGTGGATATTCCACGGAATTATCAAGATGCTCTGCAGGACAGTAGATGGCGGCTAGCCATGGAGGAAGAAATGGAGGCACTTCAATCTAGAGGAACTTGGAGTCTAGTTCCTATACCTCCAGATGTGACCCCGGTGAGCTGCAAGTGGGTGTTTACAGTGAAGCATAATGCAGATGGTTCTATTGACAGATACAAGGCACGTCTTGTTGCACGTGGTTTTACACAGACATACGGGGTAGATTACCTTGATACATTCTCGCCAGTAGCCCGTCATTCCACTCTCCGGATCTTGTTGTCAGTTGCAGTTACTAGAGACTGGCCACTTTATCAGTTGGATGTGAAGAACGCGTTTTATATGGAGATTTGCAGGAGGAAGAATGTATGCAACAACCACCCGGGTTTGCTGTTGAGGGGGAGTGTTCCAAGGTATGCAAACTTTATAAGGCTATCTATGGCCTTAAGCAGAGCCCCAGAGCATGGTTTCAGAAGCTCTCAGATCTCTTTGAAAAACAAGGATACAAACGCTCCAATGCTGATCATTCCTTGTTTGTACAGAAGACTGCTAGAGGTATTATTGCAATTATGGTTTATGTAGATGACATCTTGATTACAGGAGATGATGAGCAGGGCATAAAGCAGGCGAAAGAAAAGCTGGGAAGCGAATTTGTCACTAAGGATCTTGGGGTCCTTAGATATTTTCTGGGGCTGGAATTTGCGAGAAATCCATATGGATTAGTAATGTCGTAGAGGAAATATATTACAGATCTGTTGAGTGAAACAGGTATGCTTGGGTGTCGGCCTGCTACGACACCAATGGATCCCAGCATGAAGCTTTATGATGATGATATAGAGGAGGTGGACAGGAGAAGATACAAAGAACTGGTAGGCAAACTGTTGTATGTCACGATCACTAGACCCGATAATATCATTTGCAGTGAGTCGTGTGAGCCAGTTCATGGAGCAACCACGTCAGGTTCATATGGATGCAATACATATGATTCTTAGATATCTCAAATCATCTCCAGGTGCAGGTTTGCTATTCAAGAAAGGAAAGGGGATTTCTATCTCAGCATGTGCGGATGCAGACTATGCAGGATGTCCCAAGGACAGGAAGTCCACCTCAGGGTTTGCAGTCTATGTTGGAGATGCTCTAGTCTCATGGAGGAGCAAGAAACAGACGGTGGTAACTAGATCTAGTGCTGAATCCGAATATAGGGCTATGACCCAGGCTACCACAGAGATGATGTGGGTGAAAGCTGTACTTACAGACCTATGTCTACATGTACCACTTCCTATGACCTTGGAATGTGATAATCAGGCAGCCTTGTTCATTGCAAACAACCCAGCATTCCATGAACGGACCAAACACATTGAGGTTGACTGTCACTTCATACGTGACATGATTCAGAAGGGGTTCATTGCTACATCTCATGTTTCTTCAGAAACTCAAACAGCGGATGTATTCACCAAGGCATTACTACGAGGCCCATTCCAGAAGTGTGCGTCCAAGCTAAGCATGATTGATATCTATGCTCCATCTTGAGGGGGAGTGTTAACACATATAGTAGTTTCTGTATCTTTCTATTATTTTTTATTTCCAATTGTATGTTTTATGTAATTTACCCATAGGCTACTCTCCTATATAAGAGAGCCTAGGGCTTATGGAATAAACAACTTGCTCCTTTTTTCCCAACAAAGACCTCTTAAAAGTGAATACCCAATGAAGTTTCTTGGTATTGCTTCACGTATCAAGGTCCGTTATATGCTACATCTGTTCTCTGCTAGTGTGCTACAGTTTTTTAATGTTAAACACAGACCACTATGTTTCATAGAGATAAGATTCTCAACTTCTTCTCATATTACCAGCGTATTTTTCAAAATTATAATTAGGGATAGGTGTGCATTCTAGTAATGAACTCGAGCCCGAGGTCCTTGGGCCGGGCCCAGGTCCTAGGTTCTCACACAAACCCAGCCCAAGGCCTAAAGAAATTTCGTGGGCCTGGGCTGTGCTTTCCCGGGTTGGACTAGGTCGACCCCAATGCTCCATCCTAGTGCTAGGGTTTGAGGTGGTTCGTTGAGTTTTTTTAAAAGAGGAACCAAATTCTGGTTTAAGACCGTTGCTCTAATACCATGTGAAGGTGGGACGGAGTAACTTGTTTATTATTGAGGCGTAGTGTTTCTTATATAGAGAGGAAACCCTACCACTCAAAAGGGGGGATTACAATATTGTGTGTAGACAAATAAAGAAAGTATATAATGGGAAGTACAATGCAGTAATAGATATTAGCATTCTTATTGTTAGATGGGACTATAAGACTTTTTATATAGGGAGAGGTCAGTGTTATTGTCACACCAGGGTTACATCTTATAACATAAAAGACGAAAGGCCCTTGAAGGAGTACAACTCATATCATGCAACGTTGTTAAGGATTTGAAACATATTGAACATATCAACTTCTCTGAAAATGCCAAATCTTGTTGCTGGAAGTCAAGATCATGTCCTTGGAAGAAATTTTGGAAGTGCATCTTCCAAAGAAACTTGAAAATGCATTTTCCCTCTTTTCACACATTTTATCTTAGTAATAAAGTCTGGGGCAATTCAAGTTCTATTGAATCTAGGGTTTAACCCAACAATCAGACCTAGAGCATAGGTATGATGCTAGATAGATCTGTTTGGATGTGGAGAATCCTCGCAGCTGATCCTACTTAATATAAGAAAAGTTTGGTTTTGGTGTTGATTGGTTTTTGGTATAGTTTTGTCCACAAAGTCCATCATATGCTTAGACGATCTTTACAGAATGTTGAGATATTGGAAAAAGTTAACCATTTTTAAAGGGCCAAATCTAGCTTTTGGAAGATGAGATTTTATAGCACGGGAAGAAAACTCGAAAAGCATCTTCTAGGAGAACGTGGAAACTCAGCTTTCTTTTTTATGCTCTTCGAATTCCAGGGAATAAGTTCCGGACCAACTAGTTTATTAGTTTTCTTTTAGAAGTTACATGCAAGTCAGATTCTTTTGTTGTAACCTTTGTACTTAAAATTGTGGCTTGTTGAGTCAGTTATGTAAAAATCTTTACTTTCTTATATTAATCTTTCTTTCATGGTAGTATTAATTTTTTTTGTGTTTCTGCAGATCTTCCATTCATGGTAAGGGATTGAGCAGATTCTGGTTTAATGTTGAAGGTTATCACGGACCACTTCTTATCTTAGTATCAGCTACTTTGACAACTACATCTGGAAGTGACAATAGGTGCACACAGTGGATTCTTGGCATATTAACAGGGCAAGGCATTGAAAATAAAGATGCATTTTATGGGAAGTCTGGATTTTTATTTGCTCTAAGCCCAATTTTCCATGTATTTCCGGCTTCAGGTGTGTGGTCTAGAGATATTATATTTCTTCAGATATGCGGGCTAAAAAGGAAATCGTTTCCTGAAATTATTAGCATATGGCTTACTATTTGGGATCATGATTGGCCAGGAAAGGACAAGAACTTCATGTATTGCCACCTGCGACCCACTGTGAGGGTTTATGACCCAAATCCAAAGCCTATAGGTCTTGCATTCGGGGGAACTGTTGGAAATGAAAGGATATTTATAGATGAAGATTTCGCAAGGATTATAATTCGTCATCATGCAGTTGACAAAACTTATCAACCGGGCTGTTTGTTCCCCAATCAGGCAAATCTTATACATCAAATTTATTTTGATTTATCTCAGTTGTTTACTATGTTATTTACTTTCTAGCGGTTACAATATATTTTGTGTAGTTGGGTTTTATCTTTCAATTTAGAGATCAAATCAAAATCAAGTACAGGCCCAGAGCTTCCGAGATTGCAGTTTCCTTTTTGATTCCGTGAGAAGGGTGTTTTCTCTATGGAGTTCAAAAATTCATTTTTTTTTGAATAAGAAAGACGGGGGTGTCCTCCCAAGGCGGGAGTCACCACACCAACATATTCATTGATCTGCGAGATGGTACATCAGTTGGATAACCAGAAATTGTACAAGGCATTACATTTGGCTAGTACATTTTCAAAATAAAACCGCTGCCCCTTGAAGATCATATCATTCCTGCCAAGCCAAATAGCCCATAGCACGGCAAATGGCTTGGAGATATCGATAGATGACCCAATACCAACCGCCCGAATAGATCTCCAAAACTGATCCGCATCGGATGCCCGAACTCACGAGAGCCCCAATGACTCCCACACGCTGGCCGAAGTCTTGCAACCAAAAAAGATGTGGTTCGCATCCTCCACGCCGTCCTCGCACCTGTCACACCTTGTATCCGTCGCACCCAGCAACCTTCCTCTTCTCACTTTGTCACAGATCCGGTCCTTCTTAGGCACCAAAGAAAGACCTTAACCTGAGTAGGGATCTTAGCCGCCCAAATCACCTTCAAGTCAGCACAAAGGAATTCGTCATGCTCCACCATCCCAGCAGTCAGCTTCCTGTAAGCTTTCTTCACCGAGAACTTATCATCTTCCCACACAAAATGATCGGGGTCACGGGACATCTCGTCGACAGGGGGAATCTCCGACAGCAGCCGCAGAAAATCCTCCGTCCTCTGATCCAAGAGAACAACAGCGAACCTAGGCGCCCACGACCCCGAGTCAGCCACCTCCGCCACCCGCGCCCCTTATCAATGGCTAATGCTATCAACCTAGGAAAGCGGTAGGCCAACGCCCCCTCCCCTGTCCAGTCATCCTGCCAGAAACGGAAACGGAACCCATTCCCCAACTTCGACCGAAGAAAAGACCTGAGCCCCGGAATCACGACACAAATCCCACTCCACAAAGAGGACTCGTGACGCTTCCTCCCAGCCACCAACTCCCCCGTAATACCATAAATCTCCCTTAGCAAACGCAACACCAGCGAGTCGGATGGACCCCAAATGCGTACCACCCACTTGGCCAACAAGGCTTTGTTCATTGCATCCACATCTCTTATACCAAGGCCTCCTTCCGAAACATGCACCGCGATATCCTTCCAGGCCACCCGGTGCAAGCCCCTCGTTGTCTGCCTTCCATATGACCAGAAAAAAGATTTCATCAAAGCTTCCACCTTCCTTCTAACACCAGCCGGCATTCTCCTCGTCGAGAAGAAAAAGATCGGAATGGCGGAGAGAAACATGCTTCAACAAAGTGAGCTTCCCACCCTTCGACAGAGTGGTAGCCTTCCACCCTTCCAACCGCTCCTCCATTCTCCGCAGAACACAGTCTCAATCGAACTTCCGCAGCCTACCCTCAACCAGTGGTAACCCCAGATAAGTTATCGGCAATCTCCCCAAAGGGCAGCCAGCCCATGCCGCTAAACTGTTGCTTTCCTCGCCAACCATCCCCATGGGAACTAGGATTGACTTCTGCCTGTTAATCTGCAAGCCAGAGAGGCATCCAAATACGTCCACCAAAATAGCCGCATTGCGATTGTGCTCCTCGGTCCTCCCCAGGAAAATCAGCGTGTCATCCGCATATTGCAAAACTGGGACGGAGATGTCCCCCATCTTGAAGCCCTCACACCAGCTCTCGTCAACCGCCTGCTGAAACAATACCGCAAGGCAATCCGCAACCAACACAAAGAGCAGTGGGGCAAGGGGGCAACCTTGTCGTACCCCTCTCTGTGGCTGGAACCAACCACCCTCCGGTCTCCCGTTGACCAACACAGAGCAGAAGCTAGTGGTCAAACATCTCTTAACCCAGGCTATCCCTTCCTCCGGAAATCCCCTCTTCTGCAATGTAGACCACATGAATCTCCAGCTGACACAGTCGTAGGCCTTGGCATAATCAATCTTCCAAACAACCCCCTTATTTGCAGATCTCTTCCACTCACGACAGATCTCCGAGGTGGTCACAATACCATTTGCCATACACCGACTTGGGATGAACGCAGATTGAGCCGGTAAGACCACTGAGCCCAAGACAGACATAAACCGGCTCGCCAGCACCTTGGCAACAATGAGATAAATGCCATTGGAAATAGAAATCGGCCTGTAGTCACCTACCCCAACCGGGGTCTCCTTCTTTGGCAGCAAAAAAACCAAGGCCCTGTTGATCTTCTCAAAACCCCTGTTGCCGCCCCTGAATTCAGAAAGAACCTCCAAAATGTCGCCCTTCAACAGATCTCAAAACTCCCTGTAAAAGGACACAGAGAAGTCATCCGGGCCAGGAGCCCCATCCGCATTGAGATCCCAAACGGCCCTGCGCACCTCAGCCTTCGAGAAATCGGCCAGTAACAAATCCACCTAGCGTCCGCTCAACGACTCCACCCCCCGACCCGTCCAGCCCTACCCAATCTCCTCCCTTCCTCGCCTCGATGCCCTCACAAAGTGCTCCCGAAGGGCGATCCCAATGTTCCTCTCGCCCGACACCCTTTGTCCCCCCACCTCCACCTCATGCAAGAAACTCCGCCTCCTCCGACCAGATGCCACAGAATGAAAGAAGCGCATGTTGGCGTCCCTCTCCCTTAGCCACTTCTGCCTGGATCTCTGCCGCCAATGAACCTCTTCCTTCCTGTCCTCCCGAAGCACCACCTCCAACCAGACAGCCCTCTCCTCCAATTCATAATGAAGGTTTTCATATTTCCTGGTTTTCTTTCCAATAGAAATTATGAGAACATCCAATATGAACCAATATGTTGGAAGTGGAAAGGCTCAACCTTTTACTTGTGTCTTTTCAGTTTTCGCTTCTTTAAATGCAGTAGGGTTCTCTCAATATGCCAGGTCGATATCAACTGCTAGTTTGATGTTGCATTGATCACATGTAAGAGCTTCCACTATATAACCGTTGAGAATAAAACAAACCTTAAAAATCATCATATTTTCTCAAGTTTTCATTTCTTTATCCATGAGCTTGTTAGCTCAATAGGTATTGGTTTATATATCGGCTGGGTAAGACTTACCTATATATGTGCCTACCACTCAAAAGGCCAGGATTCAAATCCTAGGGCGGGCACCTATGCACGTTTCTCCCTCTTGTTTCAAAAAAAAGACTGACCTATATAAGCATATAGAAAAAGCCACTTAGCCCATAAAAGTTAGGACACTAGTTGAGCGTGTACGATTTACTATTAGGCCGAGTTTGGCACATTTTTATTCGGAAGCTATTCCCACTTGCTAATTCCCATGAACTATAAGGCTGCATATCCACAAAGCCCGACTTGCACATTTAGTCCAAATGCTATTTATATTCCATATAGTAATATATAACAAGATGGTTTATATATCAGATATGATAAGTAGGATAGTTTATATCACTCGTTTTCTATTAAATTGAAAGTACATATGTCAAAATGGTTATTTTTGTTGTCTTCAATCAAAACCTTTTATTTTACAACGGTCCACCAATTAAGAGGGACAAAAATGAAAGGGCATTGCCTTTTCATTTTGAAATTTTATATAATATTGGAAAAATATGCTTTGAATTTGTTTTTATTAATTATAAATAATTTGGGAAACCTACTGTATCACAGTGTTGCTTTTTCTATTTTTTGTCTTAAACCCGGGCAAAGGAGGATGGTTGCATTAGGTAGGCGGTGCTGGAGGGCGCTAGTCGGAGGCAAGGAGCCTCCAAGCGAGGCCTCCTGGAGGCGTAGACTGCCTTGCGGAGCCGCAGCAGCCCAGGTAGAGGCTTGGGAAGCCTCTGCGGTGTCGTCCAACTGCAAGGGCTGTCTGCACGGGGCCAAGGCCTCTTAGATCTTGTGCGAGGCCCTTGGTGCTGCAAGAGGGCCCGCGCAAGGGCTGATAGCGACTGCGAAGAGGAGTTTGACTTGCGGTGGCGGCAAGATCTAGGTCAGAACACTAGTCTAGGACTACTGCGCAGATATCATGTGGAGAAAGATGAAAGAACACAATGAGATAATTTATTCAAGAGGTCAGGGGTCCTTATATAGGACGAAACCCTAGAGGGCTCATAACCGGTAAAATACATAAGTACCCCTAGAGGGGTTACAATGAAATAGGCTAAACATAAATACATCTCTAACACTTTCTATTTGTCCAAGCTGAGCATTGCATGCTCCAACTTGAGGGGGAGTGTTAGAGTATGCGCCACATGTATAGATGAGTAATTGCTTCAAGGGGTGACCATACAGAAGGTGAGCATCTTATCATATATATATATAAAGTAACGGTTGCGATAGGAAAAGGTTACAAAGACCACACATCATAAGGCATTAGCATGCTCGACTACATTCTCTTAATACAATCTTTCACTCTTGAAATTAGCTCGTTCCTTGCTAACCAAATAGCCTAAGTCAAGGCTATCATTTTAATTCTCCCTCCGTTCAAGCCCTTCCAACAATTGCTTATGGAGTCCCAAAACATGGCATCATCTTAAAAGTTCATGCTAGCTTGACACACCTACTCCCATATATGTTTAGATATCGAACAAGCAAAGAAGATGTGGTTGATATCCTTTGAAGCTTCCTCATAGCAAGGGCATGCACTGTTATCCCGTGGATCAACTTAGCTCAAGACATGTCCATGTCAGGATGTGTTCCCATCCAAGAAACCAAAAGATCTTGATCCTCGTAGGGGTCTTCCATCTCTACATCCAAGCCCAATCTTTGGCTACAAACCAAAAGGCATATGCAAGACCTTGTACGCTTTCTTTACCGAGAAGGACCCATCTCCATATATTGAGTCTTGCCCGATCGAAGGACCTTCGACCGCAACAAGACTAGGAGTTTCTCAACCCTCTGATTCCAAAGCTCAAAGTTGAACAAAGGAGTCCATACTTCATCATCTCACCCTTCTGCAACATTAATGCTTCTTATGAAATAAATAAAATAGAGTGTGTAGAATCAAAGAACAAAAAGAACATGAATTTACATGGAATCGTACTGCTTAAGGAGTGGGACATGGAGAAAGCCTGGATATTTTATTGAATTCTTCCAATGAGTACAAGGGGGCATGGGGCTTAATTTATATCCCACCAATTCAACCAATTGCACCTATTTATATTATTGGCTAATATAACTGTGTTTCTTTATTTGTTTATTTCCTCTTCTTATTTGTTTCTTTGTTTTCTATTTCTATTTGTAACCCATCGGGTCTCTCAGTCTTATGTTATTACCACCTTTTGGGATATGGGGTTTCACGATGTATAAAAAATGCTAAACCCAGAAATAAATTCATTTCACAGCATTCGAAATTTCTCCACATGGTATTCGAGCGACCGTCCTAGACTGGAGCTTGTACCCATCCCCGCCACCACCAACATCCCTCTATGCACTGCACGGGTCTTCCCTCTCTATCGTCGGCCCTACATGAAGCCCTCATGCTCACCTAAAATGGGCCATGTGCGCCCAACCAAAGGCCACCAGCAGATCCGTGCGCCCTATTGCAGACTTCCGCCGACCCCTCCGTGCACCTTGCATGCCTTGCACACTTGTGTGCCTAGCCACAAGCCATTGCCAACCCCCTATCACGTGCCTAGTAGGGTCCCCCTGTCACCCCTCGCGTAACCTACCGAGCACTACAGCGACTATACGTTGCCACCATAACCCCCGACCCCTCCGTGTGAGCCCTAGTCATTGATCTCGACCCTCGAATGGGTGCTTATTATTCTAGACACCTCGCCTTGCGTGGTCTACCCTAAATTTCTCTACATATGTACATAAAGAGATTTCCAATTATGTGATCTCTCTAGCTGACTACGATGGCAACGACTCCTACCTAGATCAAGCCCCTATTTTTCGTATCTTCTATGATGGTTCAAGGAACTTCGAGTAAACTCAACGGTGCAGACAACTATGTGCTCTAGTCTTAGGCCTTCAAAGTATTCATCGGTGGTCAGAGAAAATATCTATCTTTATGAAGGAACCTCTACAGGATATGGACAAAGACTTTGAGTCCTGGCTTGGGGACACCTATCAGGTTATGACATGGATGACCAACAACATCGAATCCCATATTGTGGCGAATCTTCTTTAGAAGGACACCACAAAGGGCATGTGGGACGAACTTGCATAGACATATTTTCATCAAGTTATGCCTTATCGAGATCTACACGCAGATTTGGTCCGCTTCTCAAGGAGAGTCTACCATCGTGGATTATTATCGACTTCTCAACGACCTCTAGGAGGAACGTACCATCTTTCAGCCAGCATGTTGTACCAAACATGTGGCAGAAACATCTGAGTGACAAGTCTATAGATTTCTCGTCGGCCTTCATTCTCGTTATCAGATAGAATCAGTTTTCCACATCTGACACTATGCTATCCATCAAGGTCATCTTTAGCTGACTACAACAACATCAACTTGATACCTCTACATCTTTAGCTGACTACAATAACATCAACTTGATACCTCCACTGATCATACACATTCTCCAAGCCTGTGGAGAACTTGCCTTTCTTGCATCCTCTGGAAGAGGCGGCCACTAGAGCTCCGGAGGAGGACGAGGTCGTGACTATGGTCGTGGCTAGGGATGAAAACGGTCAGATACAGATACGAATATAGGTATTATTATATCCTTATCCATTTTAAAATATGAATACGAATACAGATACAAATATTGACGGATATGAAAAATATATTATCATATCCTTAAAAATGAATACGAATGTAAAACGAATATGAACCGGATACGAATAATAACGGAATATTTTGATAGATTAACAGAAATATACATGTTTAAGATGGTTTACACATAAAATAAATCACACAGACATATTTTTTTCATAATAATTATATCAAATATGGTGAATGCAATCATAAAATGTTGTTACACATAGTTGTAAATAAATACATTACTAGGCTTATTTATGAAAACAGATATACGAATATGGATGCGAGTATTAGCGAATGTCAAAATGATATCCATATCCGCATCCATTTTAAAACGAATACGAATACAGATGTCAAAATATGTATAAAACGAATACGATAGCGGATCAGATACAAATATATTCATATTCGTTTTCATCCCTAGTCGTGTCCATGGTTGTATACCATGCATTTACTGCCAGTGATCCAACCACCCGTCTTAAAGGTGTTGGGCAAAGTTTAACAAACCACCACAGGTGAATGTCGCATCCACATCTGATTATGATGCTATTTTGATAGAGATACCCTCGGATTGGGACTCCAGTGGATAGACGGTTCAACTCTCTATCATAGGCTACTCCAGATTGATGCAACTGCTGAAGAACTTTCCTACTACGAATATGGCTACCATCTCTGATATTATAGCCAATTTTGCCTCTACCTAAGCGTTGAAATGGATTATTAACTCTGATGCATTTACTCGTTTGATTGGAGAAGGTAGTCTGCTGACCTCTTCGGAACCCTCTTCCATTGTGAAGTCAGTTCGTCTAGTCACGTTATGCATTCTCCTTTTACCACTATTGGGACCATGGAGTTTTCCTCCAAACTCAAACATTTTGAACTTTTTTGTACTCTTGATTTTCCTTTGAACCTTCTTTTTTCATAGCTTATGTGTTAAACTAAACTGTATAGTGGATTTTGGTGAGCTGTATTGCTATTTTTAGGACATCCAAATGATGCAGATCTTTGGTGGACCCATGAGAAGACTGACATGTATTATCTTGATATCCATGTTGATTCTAGTTTTGCTAGTGTTGTCTTTATGTCTATTGATCGATTCATATGGCATTTGCGTCTTGGTCATCCTTCTGTTAGAGCCATTTCTCAGATGTTTCCGAACTGTGACCGTCAAGCTGTTTGAGTGCAAAGTTTGTCTGTTCAACAAACATCATCAGACCTCATTTTCTCAATGGACCAAGGCTCGTCGTTCATCTTATCTTTCTTTAATCCATTGTTATATCAGGGGACCTTGTCCGATCTGCGATGGGAGGTCATAAATAATTTGCTATTTTTGTTGATGATTATAGCTAATCCTTTTGGGTTTATTTAATAAAGGAACTATGAGAGATTAATAAAATTATTAAGTCCTTTCAATTCATAAAGACATCTTTCTATGCTTATATTGAGATTTTCAGGGTTGATAATGCTATTACGTTTGTTCAGCAGGAGTTGACCACCTTTTGCTAATTAGGGTACCCTTTACGAGACATCATGTTCGTACACCTCACAACAGAATGGGGGAGCAGAAAGGAAACTTCATCGCCTTCTGGACATCGCTCGTATCCGTCTTATATACGTGAAGGTTCCCAAAACGCATTGGGTTGATGCTGTTCTTACTGCCGTACCTTATTAATCAGGTACCCTCTACTAGTTATTGACCCTTTGTTATCTTGTTAGGACAAAAACCTTCTTCCCTTTGGTAAGATAGTCCATTCGTCTTGGAAATGCTTTAGAAGGCATATCCAAAGTAGATGGTGATTGATAGAGTCATCCTATCTCGTCATTTCCAGTATGATGTGCAAAATTAGTTAGCGTAAAGCATCACCCGTCCTCCGGAAGGAAAATCCATCTGCAATCTTGAGAGACCTTTGTCACAAAGTTGATTCATTATATTATAGCATTTTTGAATGCCTCTGGTTTAGGCGAGTGAAGAAACCCAGAATTTCTCTTGTTAATCATGCGAAATTAACGGTTAGTTTTGTTCCATGCAGTCGGGTAAATTCGGATCAATAAAAAATCACAATTTTAGTTATTGGTCCAATTAAAGTGAGCGATCAATTTTTTTTACTTGAGAAGTCCAAGGTCGAACTCAGGGAGGCCATTGTCTCCTTAGGTTAATTTTTAGTCGATCTAGAATTTAGGTTTTCATCAAAAAGAATATTTGTGTTATTGTTTTTTTACTTTTTATGGATTTTTAATTAAGAAGATGTAATTAATTACGAAAAGAAATATGATGCATGAATTTTTAAAATGATTTTTATGCAGGAAAATAATGCTATATTGTGAGGTGACACAAGAAATAATTAGATGCAATATTTTTGTGATTTTTAGATGATGTAGTATGAAAATGTAAAATGGTGAGAATGCAAAGTGAGCGGATATGAAGCAAGCAGATCCAAAAAGCAAGCCGAGCAATTAAATCAAGCACCCTTCCCCCTTCGCAAATGATTATAAAATTAGGATTCGATTAAGCTCCCGAAATAAATTCCCGCAACTCAAGGCACAATTTATTGATCAAGGGAATCAATTAATATCAGTAAAAGTGTTCAAAATTATCAAATAAACATCCATAATTTATTCATGTCAAATAATGCCTCAAAAAGTGAATCTCAGTGTTGAATATGATAGAGGATCGAATAAAGAGCAAAACGACACCAAGAAGGCAAAAATCTGATGAATAATGCTCAAGATATGAATTTCTGAAATTCAGGGTCTAAATTATAAATAAAATAAATAGAATGTTCGCAGTTATACCCTTGAGGAGGATTATTCTATAATATCTAAAAAGCTGTGGATCCTTCTGCAATTTACCCTTGGTAGGGTTATATCTTGAAGACGCACGAGCTTCTGTGCAATTTTTCCAGGAGGGGGCATGCTTTGCACGTGCCCTGCTGGAGAGGGGGCCTTGGCGTGAATGGATGGAACTTTGGGGGTTTCCCTGCAAAATACCCGCGCATGCGCATACGCGGTACGTGCCTTGGCTGGTGGAGGGCATCTGCGTTATTTGCTTGAAGATCGGGGAGCTTCAACGTAATTCGCCCAAAGTGACACGTACACTGCACGTGTCTTACTGGCGGGGGCTCGTCTGTAATAGGCGGGAACACTGGGGTTGGCCTGCAATTTCTCCCACCCCACATGCCTTGCACGTGAGAGGGAGTCTTGGGCGGCGGACGCAACAAAGGCGATGGGGCGAGGGCACTGCTTCTCCGGCCTGAAGCAATGACGGAGGAGCGACTGTTGGTGGCTCGACAGAGTCGGAGAGGAGCGACTGTTGGTGGCTCGACAGAGTCGGAGCAGGGCTGCGGTTTAGGCGCGACTGACACACGGCCGCATGTCGGTGGAGCAGACTGCGTCAAGAGTCGGTGAAAGGCGGAGGATCCCCTGCACGTCCCTTGTCGATGAAGCTGCAGGTGGAGGAGATCTGGTCGTCGATGAAGAAGGAGGTGGGCGATACATGCCCGGTGAGGGGGGGTCTGCTGAGAGGGCTCCACGAGGCGGCAAGCGGGAATGTGTTGTGGCGAACGGCGGAGCGGGCAAAGTACTTCGCTTGGGCGGAGTTAGCCGAGGCGAGAGTGTCGTGTGTGATGAGAGGCGATCAGTGGTTCTTCTTCCTTCGCAAGGAAGAAGGGTGGGAGATGGAGTGGTTCGGGTGATAGGCTGTGGGACAGATGGAGAGGGTGGCGATGGGGGAAAATAACAGAGGACAAGAGAAGGAGAACGGAGGAGGCGAAGGAAGAAGATGAAGAAACAAAGGAATCGAAGGAAACTGAGGAAGAAGAAGTAGAGGAAAATGGTGAAGGAAGAAGAAAAGTTACTTGAGAATGGATGGATGGAGTGCCTGGGGACCGAGCTCGAAGACGAGCTCAGATCGTCGCTCGATGAAGGGGCACACCTTCAGAGCTTGGCGATCTTCGTTGCTGATGAAGCCGCGATAAAGGAGCAAGTTGCTCCCTTGGATCTCGTCGCAAGGATGGTTGAACGCCGTCGTTGCTCGACCAGCCCCAGATCTTGCTGTCATCGAGATTAGGGGAGGAGCTGGTGGCTACCTTCTCTCTACTGGCGGATGATTTGCTCGAGTCGTCGGGGACAACTTTTATAGGAGAGTTAGGTTGGCAAGAGGAGATAGGATAAGGAAGGGGCTCGACCGCGATGGTTGCGGGAATTGCGGAGGATAAGGGAAGCCGCGGCCAGTGGCCGTTGGTTTGCAGGCGGTTGGTTAATGCCGGAGGACGTGGAGAGGTGGGCGGTAGGTAGGGCTTCCGTCGGAGACGGCGGGTTTGTTGGGGGAGAATTGTCCTCACGTGCGCTGCACGTGAGGCGGAAGGCGAAGAGAGAAGCACGTGCTGGGCACGTGCGGTGGAGGCACGTGACCAGCACGTGACAAGTTTTTATAATTAAAATTAAGGAAACAAAGAGGCAAAAAATAAGTGACACGTGGCGGCTCTAGAAGCCGCCACGTGTCAGCTCAAGAAAAATCAGAAAATAAAATAAAAAGATAAATATAAAAGAAATAGGAAATGACCTCGGATCGAAAAATTTCTCCACAAAAGTTGATCGTCTCGACGAGATCTACAACTTTCATGAAGAGACCAAAACCGAAGTAGATTATCTGCACAAAGTGATTTTTTTAGGGTACTCTATGTACATAGAACACTGATGTTTTGGGGTTTTGTACTTTTTTTTGTGATTTTTAATTAAGATAAAAATAAAAAAAAATGACGATAAAATAAAGGACACATAATTACACATTACTCTATTTTTTTGAATTTTTAATAAATACGAAAATGGGAAAATAAAACAAAACGGGAAAGGGTAGATATTTGTACATACTCACAAAGGACACTCAGACTCGGTCAGTTTCTTTGATTTCAGTCTTATTTTGGATTTGGATTTTTGTGAATTTTTATAAAAGTTTCATCAAAGAATATAAATAAAAAAGAAATAAAAAGGGTTAAGTATGTACATAAAATATCAGGTCAAAAACCTTCTAAAATACACAATGCACAAAAGAGGCCCAAAACCCAACTTTCACATATGAGCTCCGATTTTTATGAAATTCATCTTGTTTTTAGGTCTTTGAATGCGTATTACTTTTAAAGTGAGTCTGTCTATTCTGAAATTACGTTTTTGTCTCACGGGTCAATTATTTGAGTTAGTAATTTTTATTATTTTTCTTTTAATCTTGCTAGTAATATGTACACAATGAAGGTGGTTTGAGGTCAATTGGAGTTAGCATGATTTAGTTAAAAATGCATGAAGTTGGATGAAAAAGTGAAGATGATTATAAATGCAATTATGCATGCTAAAATACAGATTTTAATTCCGAGTGCATGAATGGTAAAAATGCAAAATAAGTGATTAACCTCAGCTAATTAGTCGGGAATGAAGCTCTATTTTCATCTTTTATTGTGATGAATCATGAATTCATCAACGAGCAACAGGGCAGATAGACATCCACAGAGGACTCTGCTTATGCCCTCACGTATATGAATAGTGAATGAACATCCCTCATGGACTGTAAAGCCCTAAGCCCTCTACCTACCATTTGAGATTACCCCACCACTTTCGACTCCGTCAAGACTCTCCAGTTTATGGCCGTATCTCTATGCATTGCTTAATTTTGCTTTTAAAAAGAGTATTTCTCCTCTGATGATCGGAGTCCCTAGGCAAGCCGATCGGAGTTGAACATCTTAAGATAATAAGACGAGAGATTCTGAAACTGATGATATAATGGCTCTTTCTTTATAAAAGAAAAACACAAATGGATGAACTCGACATCTTTCCCAGGGAACTTGTATAAAGATAATGAGTTGTTTCCTCTTCCTTTGAGGATTTTCGTTCATTGCTTTTGTGCATAACTTTCATACTGCAGATAAACTATCTGCTCGTGCAATGAAATGTGTTTTCCTTGGATATTCTCGGACCCAAAAGGGATATACTTGTTATGACCCTACTAGTCATCGCTAGTACATATTTGTTGAAGTCACCTTCTTTGAATAAACCAACTCCTTTATTTAGTCTGCTAGTGATATTCCCTAGGAGCCTCCTCCTATTGTCTACAAAAAGAACCACATTGTTTACCGTGACACGATTCCTTCACTTGTTCTGTATTTACATGATGATATGCCTTTTTCAAGTGACCCTACCACTGCAAATCTGGATGCTCCCTCAGAACTTCCCATTGCACTATGAAAATCCAAAAAGATGATGTCCATTACCTCCCTTGTCACACTTTACTTAACACTGATATTCTATCCAGATGTGACAGCAGTTCTACAGATGTTCTCATGGCAATCGCTGTTCCTCGTGATCATCACAGTGTCCTTCAGGATCATGTTTGGAAACATGCCATGTATGAGGAGATGGATGTTGTTATCTCCCGGGGGACATGAGACCTTGTGCCATATCCACCAGGCATGATTGTTGCCTGCATATGGGTCTTTACGACCGAACATCCTCTAGATGACTTCATTGACATACTGAAAGTTAGGCTTGTGGTCAAAGGCTTTACTCAGACCTACAACGTCAACTACTCTAAGACCTTTCCGGTGGCAAGGATGTAGTCTATTCGCACAATACTCTTTGTTGCTACCAACAAGAATTGGCACATCTCTTAGCTTAATGTGAAGAATGCATTCTTCTCTGGACCTAGAAGAGGATGTTTATATGACACAACCATCAAGTTCCTATGTCGAGGGGAATTATGTATGTTGACTTCGTAAGGCCTTTTACTGCCTAAAGCAAAGTCTATGAGTATGGTTCGACATGCTTACTTATGAGGTCAGTAATGTGGGTTTCCATAGGATGCCATCTGATTATTTTATGTTCATCAGGTGAAGCTACTCTGGCATTGTGATACTTACTATTTATGTTGATGACATGGTTACCATTAGTGATGACAGAGCAAGCATTCTAGAGACCAATGCCTTCATCTATAAGGTGTTTATCACCAAGGACCTTGGTTAACTCTGATACTTCCTAGGCATTAAGGTGATACACACAACAGAGGGATTACTCTTGTCATACAGAAGTATTGTTTGGATATCTTTACATAGTTTGGCTTACTTGGATGCAAATCATCAGGCATTCCGGCAGAATTACAGAGACATGCTACCTCTACAGATCCTATGTTTGAGGGTTATGAGATCGAGTGATGCAAATAGAGGGAGGTTGTGCTTCCTAGTGGCTGGGCGACTAGAAATGACGGCCTCGACACCTCTTCTAGTTTCTGTGGCAAGACAGAGTCTAAGGCTCAATAGTTCCTATAGTTCTGTCTCCTGTCCTTGCTATGGCTAATTGATAAGGGCATGGATGACTTTTTTCTATTGTGGACAATCGAGAGTAGAGATCCTTAGTCTTTGGTAGAAATTGAAGGGTTTCTGTTCTTTGGCGCGACGATCGAATTTAAAATATTTGGTAGAATTTTCGGTGGAAGAATAATGGAAGGGTTGAGAGAAGAAATCACGCCTGTAGCGCGGGGTTGAAGGAGGAGAACGCGGAGATCGCGAGGGGTGAGAGGGAGAAGGAGGGAGATAGAGGGAGATAAATCTCAATTTTTATCAATACTGAACTCTCTCAAAACACTGGACCCTCATCCCTTTATATAGGAGGGATGGCATTACAAAAATAGAAAAAATAATTTAATTTGACCACTAATTATCCTAATTAGACTCTAACTAATTAACCAACCAAAATTTAAAAATTAAATCTGCGAATAATTGTTGGAGATCACAGGCGATCTCAATTATTTAATTAGAGATACGATAATTTAAATAAACGTAAATAAAATTGACCACTCAAATTAACTAAAAATTCGGCCCTATATTTGGGTCCGACGCTGCATCAACTCTCCTTCGCTTTAAAAATTCGTCTCCCGATGAATTGCTGGATCTGCAGGCTTGGAGGTCGAATCTGCGTGCTCAGTCATCTTCTGGAAGAATTGGTGTGGAGCGAACGGCGGAGTCCATATGTGGGTGACGCAGCCTACGTGGTTGAAGAACATGTGTGGCGCGAACGGCGGCGTCTTCTTGATTGTTGTCTCCTTCTTGTGATGATCGAAGAATTGATGAGGCATGAACAACATGGCCATAGCGAAGCAATGACACAAAGAGAGGAGGGGAGGAGATGTGTCCAAGGAATGAAGCCGTGGGGTCCTTATCTAGGGGAAGCCCAAGGCCATAGTCCTATGTGGATAAGGAGGGTCTCCAGATTTCTGCTTTGTAGCCCTCTTTTTTAAATATTTCTGCCGTCGGGGGTGTGGATGCAAATTTTGCACCCCCTCATTCTTCTTTACTTTCCTGTTGCCTTTGGCCTTTCTGCAAATAGGGGGTTTAGGGAATTTTATTTGCAATTTTTCCGACTTACTTTCCAATCCCATTCTTACAGGGATTCGGATCCCTTCAATCTCGCCCTTTTGGTTAGGGATCGAGGCTTCCTGTTAGGTGCGGGGGGGCGGCATGGGATTTCTAGCAGGCTGGCGGCGGTGGCGAGTTGGGGGCTCGGGGACGGCGTCAACGGGGAGAGGGGCTGGTGCGCGCGGAGGCGGTTATGCGTGGGGCGGAGAAGGCGGTGACACGGGATGTGGAAGGGGGCGCGGGAGCGACCGGAGTATGGGAGGCGAAAGGGAGGAGGTTGGTGCGCGGGGGTGGGGCGATGGGGGCGATGGAGACTGGCGCGCGGGGGTGGGATGATGGAGGCGGTTCTGAGGGTGCAGGCGACGCTGGGGAGGCGAGGGAAGTTGGGGGGAGGCGGTGGCGCAGTTGCGGGGAGGCAGGGGTCGTGTGGGCTTATGCGCGGGAGGGCGCAGGGTGCTGGGAGAGGGGAGAGCGATAGGGGGAGGGGCGATACAGAGGCGCGGGTTGCTGGCATGGCCGAGGGAGAGGCGGCGAGCGGCTGGCGGGGAGGAGGATGAACGGGGATGGCGATGGGTTTCGGAGGGGAGTTGGGGTGGTGTCGCGGGTGTTTTGGGAACGGTGGTAGGGAGCCGTAGGGCTGACAGGGGGTTCGCTGGGCGGCGCTGAGGGAAGGCGGGGGTTGCGAGGGAGGGCTGGTGCGGCACGCGTGAGGAAGGGGGGGTGTTGGCGGCGAGGCCTGGCTGGGGAAGTGGGAGTGCCCAGCAGTTGGCGAGAACGGAAGATGGGAATCCGTTTGTACCATAACTTCAACCGCGAACTCGTCGAGGAGTTCAGATTTTTCATCTGCGAGATCTTCATCGAATATGGGTCCTGAATCTTCGTTTTCTTTATATTTTAATCCCTGGACAACAACTTCGACTTCAAATCCAGATTCTTCGTCCGTACCTTTGTTTTTTGCTTCGAAATCGGATTGAACAGCGGTTGCACAGATCTGATTTTGGTCATTGGCGGTTGAATCTTCGTCGATTAGCGCATCCAGCCAAGTTTACACTTTGATGCTTGATATAAGGCGTTTCTTGAACTTCCTCGAACGCGAGCGTGAATGTGAGTCAGGGGAGAGACGACTGAAATCGAACTGCACACGCCAATATGCGTCAGGATCGTGGAATCGTGAGAACGACTCCATCTTCATGCTCTGATACCAATTGATGCAAAAAAACAACTTTGGCGCGACGATCGAATTTAAAATATTTGGTAGAATTTTCGGTGGAAGAATAATGGAAGGATTGAGAGAAGAAATCACGCCTGTAGCGCGGGGTTGAAGGAGGAGAACGCGGAGATCGCGAGGGGTGAGAGGGAGGAGGGAGATAGAGGGAGATAAATCTCAATTTTTACCAATACTGAACTGTTTCAAAACACTGGACCCTCATCCCTTTATATAGGAGGGATGCCATTACAAAAATAGAAAAACTAATTTAATTTGACCACTAATTATCCTAATTAGACTCTAACCAATTAACCGACCAAAATTTAAAAATCAAATCTACGAATAATTGTTGGAGATCACATGCGATCTTAATTATTTAATTAGAGATACGATAATTTAAATAAACGTAAATAAAATTGACCACTCAAATTAACTAAAAATTCGGCCCTATATTTGGGTTTTACGCTGCATCACCTAGCCTCTCTGTCCTTTTGGTCCCTTGCGAAGGACCTCACTCACGTCGACCTGGGTATTGCTTTTTCTCTTCCCCGCCTTGGATTCCAAGGCAGTTTTTGATGCCTTATTTTTTCTCAGTTAAGAACTAATTATAAAAGAGTGACCTTTGTGTCATACCACTCCATAGCCCTCTGAAAGGAAATCATTCATGCCTATCCCTATGACTCTTCTCTCATTCATGTCCTTCCTTAACTCCAGTGAGGGACATACGCTACACAATATAGAAGCCTAGTAGGCAGGCTACTTCATTGTAGGTCAGACATATCATATGCCGTGAACAAAGCTAGCCAACTCATAGAGAAGCCTCACTATATTCATTGGCAGGATGTTCTTTTAATCCTTCGACACTTGAAGGACTCACAATGAAACACCTCTTCTATGAGGTTAACAATTACGCTAACATCACTGCTTATGCAGATGTTGATTATGCTAGTTCTTTTTTTATCCAAAAGAAGTGTCCTCCCCAGAAGTTTTATTAATAAGTTAAGAAAGGAACTTACATGACAAGACTCGACAAGAGTAAGAACAAAGGTCGACCCCTTCTCCAACCACAACCCAAAAAGTCCATTGAAACTCTCAACCCAGGTCCTCCCTACTTCCAAGATTGCAGCATCAAATGACTAGATCAAGCACCAAACTAAAAATCCCAATTGCAACTTGACAACCCCTGATCACACACACAACTCACACACACAACTCAGCCCACCTACGTTGACTCATGACCCATCCAAACCTTGACACACCATACGATGCCATCTCATTTGAGAGCTTTCTTCCTCGAGGTTGGAACCAACCCCATCAGCTGTGTTATCTATAATCGAAAAAGTTTTTTCTTATTCAAGAATTACTCTTGTGCAGCTTGATGGTCATTTCTATCTGCTCCCGATTTCTTTGTGCTCGCAGGCACATGCTTTCTGTTTGTTGGAGTATTTGGTTGAGCGCCTATTGAGTTGTAGATGGGTAAATGGATACCTACATGATCCATTTACCCCATCCAGTTGTTTAGTCCCACATTGTCCAGTGGTGGGACTTGGAGGCTCTGTGGAGGCTATATAAGGAGCCCCAGACCTCCTGTATCAGATGAGAAAGTGCAATGCATAACATGCCCCTTTGAGGGCTTCTCCCGTGGTTTCATCCCGCTCCTCACGGAGTAGGGTTTCACGTAAAATCCCGTTCTTATCGTCTTTATCTTGTTCCATGTTTTCGCTTCCGCTTCCTATTTTCTAACATGGTATCAGAGCGGGTTCGATTCTCGAGGAATCATGTTTTATTTATTATCGAGATTCGATTTGAATTCTCATCTTGATTATTTATGTTCGAATTGTAAGATCATTATCTATTCTGGAGATTTTCTCTTATTCAGTTCCAATGATCATGTTGTTCGAAAGAAATTAGGGTTTTCTTCACGAAACCCTAATCTTGGCCGTCATGCTTCCTGACATACATCTCCAGATCATCCAGGCATGGGCTCCCAAAGCCCTCATCAGGCATCTCCGCTCCTCGAGCCAACATCCAGGCTGCATTATCCTGCCCTAGGATTCCTGGCGGCAACAAAGCAGCACATCAACGGCATCACCACTTCAGCCTGGCCATCTCGAAGGTGGCGCCACTTCAGCCTGGCCATCTCGAAGGTGGCGCAAGGAGATCTCCATCCCGATGCCCTACCTCGAAGGTTGCATCCCCTCGCAAAGGAGACCTCCAGAGATCCCAGCGCAGGCGGCGATCTCTCCCAGCCATGCTGATTCTATCTTGCGCAGGCGACGCGAGCATCCAGGCACTCCAGGGTGCGCCTCTCTCTCACCAAGGCGCACAACCCCCAGACACAACCCTCAGGCGGCGATGCCACAACCCCCGTGCTTCATCTCGCGCAGATCCCAGGCGGAAGGAGGCGAGGCTCCCGTGCGGCAGCCCTTCGAGTTTTTCCTCCCATACGGCGTGTGAGGGCCGCCCCATCCAGATCTTCTTCCACGCGATTCCAGGGCCGCGACATGAAACCCCCGAGTGTGGGGGCTCTTATTGCGAGAAGAGGGTTCCTCCGTGGGAACCCTAAGGGCTAAGGCCCGTTTTTATTATAAATTATATGAGGGGTCAAGCCGATAGTTGTTAAAAAAATGATGTGGGGTCTGCTTTAAAGCCCAAAGAAAAAGGAGAGAAAAGCTAAAGTAAAAAAAAATAAAAGGGAGATTTTTTTTGTCAAAAAAAGGAAATTGAAAAAAGGCGCGTATAATAGGAAAAAGAGCCGTACGCAAAAGTTGAATTTTTTTTGCAAAGCCGAAAAAAAGGGGTCTGAACGGCTTAAAAAATGCAAAAAAAACTGATGGCTTATAAAAAAAAGCCGCAAGAAATTTTTTGAGGATATTCATGTTTTATTTACCCCCTATTTATCTTGTCTTCTCCCAACTTTGTCGATGTTTATTTTCCGACAAGTATGGGAGAAAGGGAGAGTATATGTGTAGAGTCACAAGTCTAGATCCAGAATCTAGATTCAGATATCAGTCTCCAGACCAACCAGATGATCAGACTTTACAGTTCGGTTTCAGACTCGACGATCATTGTTCCTTTCTCCCCTTCAGACACGCAATGTGCGGTCTTCAGTTTCGAGGTCCCCATCATTCTTCTTGTTGTCAAGCCAGAGTTTTCATGTGAGCCATAGGGACTCCAGAGCAGAGGACCATTCCCTATGCCATGTGAGCAAGGGTTTTCATGTGGTATCATAGGTGCTCCAGAGTAGAGCACCATTCTTTGAGCCAGATGGGAGAGACCCAGTTGTCCGACAAGGAGACTCCAGGCACAGTTTCAGATTCGATGGTCAAATTCCGAGTCTTCAGTTGACTCACACTCCAGCCCGTTCGTCCTCCTCACCAGCACGGCATGAGAAGCAACGTCCTCGACTGCAGCAGTATGCGCGTTGAGTCGATATTGTTCGTAGTGTCTTGTAGTGTGAGTTGAGTTTCTTTCTGTTGTTTGTCCAAGCTGAGCATTGCATGCTCCAGCTTGAGGGGGAGTGTTGGAGTATTTGGTTGAGCGCCTATCAGTGTTCACTAAATCGGCCGCATGGGCCGCATATGCGGCCGCATATGCCTGTGTGGCATGCAGACCGCACCGATTACTTGAATCAGTGCATTATGCGCCCTCCCCGCATATGCGCCCCGCATATGCCCCGCATATCCCGCATATGTCCCGCATACTGCTCTAGCAGCTCCAACTTTTCAATCTTCTCATTCAGGTCCTTAATTCTGTAACTCTGCCTCTTCATTCAATTGTTAGAATATGACATGCATTTCTATACAATTGCAATGCATTATACCATTATGTATATGCAATGTTTTATGTTTTTCTCATGTATTATTTTCACGAGTATATGCAATGTATCGTCGAATATTTTTTAGATATGCCGATTGAGGTTTTGTCATGTAGTGCATGTATGTGTATTGAAGTTTTGTTATTACGAATCATATAATGTAAAGTTTTTATGGTAAATGTTTTTTTTTGTGATTAAATATGAGGCAATTAAAAGTATATATGCACACCCATCTAACATGAACCGTTTTTCTTAGATCTTCTTGAACTCCACGTAGATACATAACTTCAGTGGTAATGTTATTCATAGATATTTTTTTATTTTTAAATTAAAAATTAGAAAACCGCTTAAAACCGCATATACCCCGCATATGCCCTCGCATACCGCTTAATCAGTATTCGGTGACCAGTCCGAACGCATACGCATACCGCTTTCCTGAACCTTGGCGCCTATTGAGTTGTATCAGATGAGAAAGTGCAATGCATAACACGCCCCTTTGAGGGCTTCTCTCGTGGTTTCATCCCGCTCCTCACGGAGTAGGGTTCCACGTAAAATCCCGCTGTTCTTATCGTTCTTTATCTTGTTCCATGTTTTCGCTTCCACTTCCTATTTTCTAACACTGTTCCTATACAGCTTTTGTCTTTTGCTTGGAGTGTTCCCATCGATCGAGCTCTCGTTCATATCTCCCGAATCAGTCAGAACTGCTAATGCAATATCTTGCTCGATGTAGGTCACATCTGCAACAGAGTTTTAACTCATCCAAACTCCCAGATGCAAGAGGTACTTGGTCCTCAAGGGATTGGCCTCCCATAGAAGACACATTGTGCGCCATGTCCACTAGCTATGTGACAACTTGTTCTGTGGTGAAGATGATTCATGTTCGCAGAAATGGCATCCACTGCCATGTCCAGGGCCTTGAACTAGGGCTGACTCGAGCGAAGAGAGTGGGAACCCTCCAAAAAGAGAAAAGATGGCACAACATAGCTCCCCTTGCGCGGTTGTGAGACCATAGGAGCATGCTCATGGGTCGCTTCCAATGGCAACAAGTGACCAGCAACACTCGTGTTTGGAGACTCACTAATATGGAGGAGAGCCTTGCTTGTGTTTCCTTAAACATCCTAGAAGAAAGTGGAGGAGGTAAATTGAGAAGGGGTTCAACTTACCCCAATCCGACTCCTATTTAAAGGAGGTGCGGTCAGATTCGGACTCCTCGAGTCCGATCAAAGAATTCTGCGATGTAGCCACCTTATCGAGCCATGAGACCACCCGATCAATAGTTCTGATAATGCACCGTAATTTTATCAGGTTGGGTTACCATAGGCTCTTCAGGTAAGGTGCCCTTCCTTGAAATGGTGGGCGGAACAAAACCAGAGCAAATCTCATTCACAATGATGCCCCAACACGCCCTATAGTCCTGGAGCAACGCTTCCTTAAGGGCTGCATTACCACTGCAAGTGATGTACGATGTGAGATACTCGCCTTCTTTTCTTCGAGAATCCTGAAAAATGAATCCCGAGAGATCCACTTTGCCTGAGATTTACGTCGTAACTATGGTATCATGATTCATCGTCGTCGGAAGGATCGGCTTTTCATGGTCTGTCGTCTTCTCCGATGGTTTCACAGAGATGGAACTACCAGGTACTTGCAAAAATGGAGGTGGCTGTGACTTAACCACCTCAATGAGGAGCTTGAAGCGTGCTTCCCAAACAACAAGATAACATATGGACTCCGATGGAAGAAATGGCACCTTTTCTAGAGAGATGACCGTAAGTGAAGGGTCGGTACCTGGAAGAAGGCCTCTTGACAATATTGAAGTCACGACATCAAGCTCACTCATGATCAGACCGAGTACCTCTACTGATCTTGAGAGAAACAGAATGTCAAAAATATGGACGACTTGCAATTATATAAATGAAAAAAATCAAGATAAGCCTTCGCTAATTTGCCACTTATATATGAGAACTAGCTTGGTATATAATTTCTAAGTTGCCTGGTATATATCCTAGTTGTCTGAGATGCTAGACTAGGGGCAGGCGATAGACGAAGGTCCGGGCCCTCAGCGAACTTGAAATCGTAGGCGAGAGACAGGAATAGGCTTAGCTGAATTTCATAGCGTCCTAGTATGAATAAGGTGGCTTCCACTGATAGGTTTAATAGGGAAGATGCCTACCGGTCAGAGTCTTCAGAGGAGTCCCCCTGTAACCCCCCGTCTCAATCGGGTGGTCGACTCTGAGGGCTGCTGTATAGTTCCTTAATCTTTCTGTAAGAGTACCCTAATCTAGGAGTCCCTTTCTACCATTCCTACTGAGTGAAGATTGCGGCCGATGATGCCTCTCCATCGGTGAAATGAGTGCATCTCCAAAGGTTCCCCCTTTTGGTGTTGTAGAGAGAAGATCAACATTAGCTACAGTCAGTCCCCTGGAGCAATACACCTTCACCCCCAAGAGAACCACGTCTCCAACAAAAGAAAGACCTAGTTTTCGCTAGAGAATCAAACAAATACTTCCCAAATCCAGAGCTTCAATGCCCATTCCGATCAAACAATGATCTCTCTTCAAGTTCGATCCTGACACTCCCTTCGAACTTCTGGCTATCAATCCCCTTGGAAACTTCTTTGACAACCGTTGCATATGAATACGACATTGCACAATTGGAAAGGGCATTGATGGTCCACTGTGCCGGATGCTTTAGTTTGATCCGCTTTTGATACCTTGGACAAACCGCAATGCGATGGTTCTCAACATTGCGATCAAAGCAACAGGGAGACACTATGCAAGTATCCGCCTGATGCCCAAACTTCTCACATCTGTAGCATCTTTGGCCCCTTTTCTTATGTGAGATGAAAGCCCAACCCCATTCTTTTTCCCCTCTTCTGATGCGAGAACAATGTGCTTCATGCTAGAGCATCGGGACCACCGATACCGAGGAAAGCACGACTACATGCCTGCTCGACAACAACTGTAGACAACGAGGTGAAGTGGGAAGCTGCGGTAGTGCTGGTAAGTCTTGGAGGCGGAGTTGGCGGCCGGACGATATGGGCTTCAACGGGTGTTGGAGTATTTATATATATGCGTCATATGTTGGGGAGATGGGTAAATGGATCCTCCAGGCTCCATTTACCCCATCCAGTCCTTTAGTCCCACATCTACCAGTGATGGGACTTGGAGGCTTTGTGGAGGCTATATAAAGAGCCCTAGACCTCCTGTATCAGATGAGAAAAAGCAATAAAGCATATGACCCTTTGAGGGCTTCTCCCGTGGTTTCATCCCGCTCCTTAGGGAGTAGGGTTCCACGTAAAATCCCGCGTTCTTCGTGTTCTTTATCTTTTTCCATGTTTCACTTCTGCATGTTCATTTTCGAACATGGTATCAGAGCGGGTCGATTCTCGAGGATTTTTGTCGTTTATATTATTCGAGATTCGATTGAGAAGATCCAGTTTTCGTTCTTGAAGATTGATGTTTGGAGATTGTTAATGTTCATTATTTAAGATCTGTTCATCTTCGAGAATTTCTAGGGTTTCTAAAAGAAACCCTCACGGCTCCTGGAAGCTCCAGTTCTCCATGAGGTTCTCGCGCATCTTCCTCTTTTTGTCAGCACGGATCCAACATCCGGCGTCATCTCCTCCAGTCGCAGAGGAGCCACCTTCATCGTCTCCAGACAGTGGGCTCCTGCGCGAGTCTCTAGGCGGCGGTGCCACCATCTCCAGGCCGCAAGAAGCCTCCAAGCGGCTGCCCCAGCGCAAGACTCGCGCAACCTTCCAGGGCAAGCACCACCTCATCTTCCTCCTTGCTTGCGACAACGCAACCCATCGCTGCTCCTCCATTCTTCATCGCCAACCTCCAGGAGCGGCAACAACACTTCATGGGTGCGTATCTCCAGGGGCGACGCGAAGATCCAGAGGCGCACCCTCCAGCCCGCGCAAGCCCTTGCGCTCGCAAGCCCTCTGTTCTTTCCAGTCGCGCGCGACCCCCAAGGCGGCAGGCACGACCCCCAGGCGGCAATCGCCTCCTCCTCTCGCTGGCGGCGCTCCAACATAGCTTCCCCTTGCGCGTGACCCCCTTGCGCGTGTCTCCAAGCTCCAACGGCTCCTGTATCTCCCTGCGCGAGATCTCTAGGTGGTGCGGGCGTCTCCTGATCAAGCAACAGCGGCGATGCTCGCGATTCTCCTCGCGCCCAAGCGCTGGCGGCGCGCGGCAAGCCCCGTGGGGGCGGCAGTTCCTATCGAGAAAGGGTTCCCATCGTGGAAACCCTAGAGGCTGGGCCCAACAGTGTTTTATAAAAAAATGGTTTATTTGTTTAACAACCCAAGTTGTCTGTTTGTGTTTTTTTAAAGAGGAGAGGGCGAGTATTCATGCCCAACTGGGTTTGCCTTGTATCAAAAAAAAGAGACAGGAGTTTGTTAAAAAAAAGGGAAAAGAAAAAAAGGGGAGCGCGTACAAAAAAAACCGTACGCAAGTTGCACAAAAAATATTATTATATGCAAAAGCCTAAAAAAATAATATGGTTGAATGGCTTAAAAAAATTGCAAAAAAAGAAGGGAAGAGTCAAAAAAAATTGAAACAACCAAATGTTATCCATGTTTTGAGAAGCCGAAAAATTTGTTATCTGCTTATTGGTTTTATGTTTTTCCCCATGTACTTGTCTTCTCCCAACTTGGTCGATATTCATTGTTTTTCGACAAGTATGGGAGAAAGGGGGAGCATATGTAGAGTCACAGGTCTACTCAGATGTTCCAGATTCAGATGTCAGATCTTCAGACCAGCCAGATATTCCAGACTCTACAGTTCAGATTATTTCAGACTCGACATTCGGATTGGCCAGAGTCCAAAGTTCGAAGCACTCCATGTTTGAGTGGCCCATCTTTCGAGATCTCCAGAGAGGCTCATTTTCAGACACACACTTGCATGCGATCTTTTCAGATGAGCACGTGTTTTCCATCCTTTGTAGTGGTCCTCATCTTTTTTCTTGTTTCGGCCAGAGTTTTCATGTGAGCCATAGGGACTCCAGAGTAGAGGACCACTCCTTATGCCATGTTGGCAAGGGTTTTCATGTGGTATCATAGGTACTCCAGAGCAGTGTACCATTCTTTGTGCCAGATGAGAGAGACACAATTCTCCGACGAGGAGACTTCTTTTAGACTCCATTCTCCAACGACCGTGGACTCCGATGAGGATTGCACTTCCACGACCCTTTTCAGTTCGACCCTTTTCAGAGATGGAGCATTTGTCCACATGTTGTGGCGGACCAGAGTACTTCGATGAGGAGACTCATTTTCCGGTTGCAGTGACTCTGATAGGCGCAGTTCAGAGCACAGGCTCTCCGACGAGGAGATTCAGCAGACTCACACTCCAACCCGTTCGTCCTCCTCACCTGCACGACATGAGAAGCAACGTCCTCGACAACAGCAGTTGTGCGCGTTGGGTTGATATTGTCCGTAGTGTCCTGTAGCGTTGAGTTGAGTTTCTTTCTGTTTGTTCAAGCTGAGCATTGCATGCTCCGGCTTGAGGGGGAGTGTTGGAGTATTTATATATGCGTCATATGTTGTGGAGATGGGTAAATGGATCGCATGGTCATTTTCTAACAACGGGGACAACAAAGTTGGGGGGTGGTGATGTTGTGGGAAGGAGTTAAAGGGTCGGCGACGGAGTGAGGCAGAGTTGGAAGGCGATGGTGGGCATAACGATGAGATGGGAGGTGGCAGTCGATGTTGGGGGAGAGGGGGAGAGGCATCAAGGGAGAGGGGGAGACGAGCAACAATGTTGGGGGAGGGGTCTAGGGTTACCTATGTCATGTAACCGAACATTAAGTTCTGTTCTGATTATGCTATTTCTCCTGAAGATATCCGAGATGCAGTATAAGGAGGTAAGATCTCTACTCCGCACATATCGAAGGAATTATAGCTTGCAGATATATTTACTAAGAGACTTCCAATGAAATGCATATCATTGCTTTTAGAGAATATGTATATGTGGGTAATTGGATATCCCCAGGATCCAATTACCACATGCCTCATGTTTAGTCTCACAGAATGTGTAGGAGTGGGACTTGGTCATATTGATGTCACTATATAAGAAACCCTACACCCTTCATGCTCATTGAGAGAGATTTATAATTAGAATATCTGGCCCAAGAGGTCTTCTCCCATGGTTTCATTCTGCTTCTGGCGGAGTAGGGTTCTACGCAAATGTAAGTGTTTTACTTCGTATTTTTATGTTCTTGTTCTGATTAGTGATTGTGCATTCTTATTTTGAACACAGTATCAAAGCCGGTTCATTTCTGTTTTTTGATTCTTCTAGTTTCGAATTTTATTTTGGTTATTATATTTATGATGATTTTTGAAGACAATTATATGAATTCTTGTTCAAGCTCGAGAATTTTCAAGGTTTGTTCTGCATATGTGTGCAAGTTCTGAACCGCTGCGCCCTCTTCTCCGACATGTTCTCCACGTGCACAACACATCATGGTCCAAGTGTGCGCGATTCATCGCTCCAAGTGCGCTCATCTCTTGTGCACATCTTATCTAAACGTACCTAGCACAACATCCATGAGATCTCCTTCAAATGCATGGCTCCAACACGTTCGAAGTTCCCCTAGGGATTGAGTTCACGAAACCCTAGCAGTCACACAGATTTATCCCCATCAGGAAACCCTAAGGGAAACAGAAGAGGCCCAACATCCAGACCTTAATAGTATGATCAATGGATATGTTCCTAGAGGTCTTCTCCCGTGGTTTCCTCCCACTCCTCCGGGATTAGGGTTCCACATAAATATGAGCGTTCTACTTCTTAATTTTATATTTTTGTTCTGATTACCGCTTTCGCATTTTTATTTTTGACAATTGTTCACTTCCAAGTTGAGCATGATCAATAGATATGTTCCGAACTTGCGGGGGAGTATTAGCGTTATTGGCTAATATCATCATGTTTCTTTATTTTTTTATTCCTCTTCTTATTTGTTTCCTTGTTCTCTATTTCTATTTGTAACTCTTAGAGGTCTCTTATGTAATTACCACCTTGGTGTTCACACTATATAAGAAACTCCACACCCATGAATAGAATTCATTCTATTGCGTACCAATTTTCTTCACACCACTTATTAAGGATATGAGACTAAACTAAACAACTCTCTACATGTAGAATACTTAATTATAAATATCTGAATTCATTCTATTGCGTACTAATTTTCTCCACACCACTTATTAATGATGTGAGACTAAACTAAACAACTCTCTACATGTAGAATACTAATTACAAATATCTCAACAATCCGTGTCAAGCTAGAACATGGAATGTCCCGCTTGAACAATACAACACTTAATAGACACAAGCCGAGTACATCTATAAAATACAATTCTCAAACTCTTAATTGCAACTTCTCGTGTTTGTGATATGAGTAATTGCAACTTCTCGTGTTTGTGATATGAGGAATCTGTAATTATTGCTGCTGGGCTTTTGCATGCTCTATATATGGAAGATTGAAAAGATCTCTCTAACAGATTTCTGTGTGTGTTGCCACCATATGATCATTTGAACAAAGTACTTTTAACATAAAGCCACTTCAGTGGGTCTTTCTCCATGCAAGCCTCAAATTGGGCATGCCCCACATCAATTCAGAGAATGGTATCTCTACTCTAGAGTCCCAATGAATCTCTCCATGTCGAGACTCAATCATGGCTCTGAAATATATGGTCCACACTAAACTTGTATGTGGACCTATTCAATAAGTGGTCACATATTTGCGTCACATACAAAAAAGGAGATATTCTTAGATATTTCCCGTATCTTCCGTATCCATGTGGGAGATAAATTCTATTGAAAATTCCCCCTTTATGTCAAATAAATTCTATCCAAATTTCCCCCTTTTTTCATCAAAATTTTTCTACCAAATTTTCCTTTGCACTGCTCCCCCTCGTTTTTTGAACGGTCAATCACCATTTTTTTGTGACAGTTTTCATCATTTTTAGCCACTCATTCACACAATTTTTTTCTACTGGTTGTTTTTTTTGAAATATGACTCATTGTGCCTTCACAAAAGAAACAATGCCTCGCTTCTTTTCTGCGGTTACATCTCTTTTTTTCTCAGGCTCATTCCAATCTCTCTCTTTTTCTCGGAAAAGGTCCATTTGATCACAAAACCGCAGCACATCTTCTTAGGAACCAGAAAACTGGTACCTATTGGGCCCAAACAAAAATGGAGGAAATATATGCTCCACATAGCCCCATCAGGAGCACCATTTCCCACCGCTTTTCGTCATTCCTTCTAGTTTTTTTTTTCTCAATGCAACGTTCCCCCCTTTTTACAGCTGCTTCATCATTCCTCTTTTTTTGCCGCTTCAATTTTTTTCACAGTAGCTCTTCTTCTTTTTCCTGAACAAATGATTTTACAGCAAAGGACCTCTTTGGGCTTTTAAAAAGGCCCTTTTTTATTCTTCTGAAGGAGCTTTCCAGCCATGTTGGACCTAATATGAGATTGAATAAAACACATTAAATGGAATACAGCCCAACGCTTCCCCTTTCCTTCTCCTGCACGCCAAAATGGGACAACCCATTCTTGGATTCTGATTTTGCTAGGGTTCGGCTAAGCCCATCTTCCGTCAACATTGCCTGTGCTGCTTCATTTGATTCTTCGGGCAACGTCACCATTGTAGATCATTGCACCACAACCGAGACATCTTCTAGAACGATGCATTTTGCTTTTGCCAATGGGTTTCAAGGGAGGAATCCATCTTCAGTTTCACCCAGATCAACACCGTCATCACTAATCATAGCTCTACCATGCTGCATCGGCGTTGATCTTGACCAGGACAACCCCTTCGAAGGGGGAAGCTTCTTTGCACCATAGCCTCGACCATTGCTTTTGTGTGGTGCTCTAGGTATCACTAGGGCATCGTCATTCTAGTTTCTATCCTGCTGTGCAACACAAACTTTGAGATCATATAACAATTGGAATACAATCAGAACTCGAAAAATGAAGCAAAGCCAACTTGCTTTACTACCGTGTGAAATAAATAAACTAGAATACCCATAATCAAAGAATAAGGAAAAACATGGATTTAGGTGGAACCGTTTTTGTTAGAAAATAACATTGCGGAAGCGAATGATAAACATAGCATAATACAAGAAAGATAGAACATGGGAACACCATGATTTTACGTGGAACCCTACTCCGTGAGGAGCGGGATGAAACCACGGGAGAAGCCCTCAAAGGGGCGGATATTGCATTCCTTTTTCTCAATGGATACAGGAGGTCTGGGGCTCCTTATATAGCCTCTCCAGAGCCTCCAAGTCCCACCACTGGACGATATGGGACTAAACAACTGGATGGGGTAAATGGATCTTCTCCAGGATCCATTTACCCTGATACAACTCATGACGCATACAACGAATGCTCCAACACCCCCCCCTCAAGATGGAGCATGCAATGCTCAGCTTGGACAAATAGAAAGATACTTAACTCAACACTACAGGACACTACGGATAATATCAACCCAACGCGCACATTGCTGCAGTCGAGGACGTTGCTTCTCATGCCGTGCAGGTGAGGAGGACGAATGGGCTGGAGTGTGAGTCTTCTGAATCTCCTCGTAGGAGAGCATGTGCTCTGTACTGCGCCTGTCAGAGTCACTGCAACTGAAATGAGTCTCCTCGTCGGAGTACTCTGGCCCGCCACAATAATGTGGACAACTGCTCCATCTCTGAAAAGGGCCAAACTGAATAAGGCCGTGGCTGTGCAATCCTCTTCGGAGTCCACTGTCGCTGGAGAATGGAGTCTGAAAATGGTCTCCTCTTCGGAGAACTGGGTCTCTCCCATCTGGCTCAGAAAATGGTACACTTCTCTGGTGTACCTATGATACCACATGAAAACCCTTACTAACATGGCATAGGGAATGGTCCTCTACTCTGGAGTCCCTATGGCTCACATGAAAACTCTGGCCTACAAAACAAGAATAATGATGGGGACTACGAACAATTGATGGCAACATATGCTCATCTGAAAATGATCGCAAACTCGTGCGTGTTTGAAACTTGACTCGGAAATATCTGTCGTCGAGTCTGATCAACTGTAGAGTCTGGAATCTGATTGGTCTGGAAATCTGCATCAATCTGGATCTGAACCGAAATCTGAAGAATCTGCAATCTGGAGAAGACCTGTGACTCTACATATATACTCCCCCTTTCTCCCATACTTGTCGGAATGAAGACATCGACAAAGTTGGGAGAAGACAAGATATATAAATACGGGGAGAGAAACAACATGGACATTCGCAAAAAATTCCTTACGGCTTTTCAATTTTTTTTAAGCCACCATTTTTTAAGCCGTTTCAATCAAATTTTTTTCGGCTTTTCCATCAATTTTTTTTGAAATACTTGCGTACGGCTTTTTCTTGTACGCAACCTTTTTTTTCTTTACACTTGCTGCCCCCTTTTTTTTTAAACCTCACAGCCCAATCGGCCAAAACGCACCCCCCTAATTTTTTTTAATCTTTGCAGCCTTCCCCTTTTAAAACACGGCCCACCATTCCACTAGGGTTCCCCATAGGAGAACCTCTTCTCCTGGAAACACAAACCGCCGCGCCCCCAAAGTTTGGGATATGCGGCCTGGAGAGGGTTGCCTGGGGCTCTCGCCTGGATCGCGCACTGCCTGGGGGATGACCCTGCGCTGCCTGCGCCTGTGATGGAAGAGGAGGGATCACCCATGGCGGCTAGGGGGGGAACCCGCCGCACCTGGAGGCGAGATCGAGAGTATGCGAGGAGGTAGCGGAGGGCTCCCGCGCCGCCGCTGGGAAAAGGGAAGAGGATCGGAATCTTGGGCCAATGTTGCCGTGCGTAGTCGCGTTTGGGCCTGCGCGTCGCGACCTGCTATCACGCCTGGTCCTGCGCATCGCGATTTGATGTGTCAAAGGGTAGATGCTGCTATCGCGACCTGCTGCGCATCGCGACCTACTGTCCTGCGCGTCGCTTGAGATAGGGGTCTCGACCGTGGCTTGTCCCTGAAGGGAGAGCGGGACTCGCCACCTTCTTGAGATAGGGGTCTCGCACATGGGGCTGATGCTGGAGGTTTGTCGCGTGGATCCTTTGCATCCTCCATCTTCATCTTGGCTGGAATCTGCGGCACTGCACTTGAGTGTTAGGGCTGTGCTCCTTCCGTAACGTGCGCAACTTGAGTGCGCCTGGAGGTGCATCGTCTGCACCTGTACCTTCTTGAATCCGTGGAGCACAGAGGCAAAGTTGAGCTACTACTGCCCTGGAGATCGCTGCCTCGATCATAGGTTTCGGAAAAAGAAACCCTAGAATGACGAACTTCAAACTCTTACAAATATTAGGGTTTAAAATAAACCCTAGAATACTCAGAATAAATCTCCACAAAATAAATCTTCAACGTCAACATCGAATCTCGAATACAAAAGAAATAATGAATATAAAACTCCTCGAGAATCGACCCGCTCTGATACCATGTTAGAAAATAACATTGCAGAAGCGAATGATAAACAGAGCATAATACAAGAAAGATAGAACATGGGAACACCATGATTTTACGTGGAACCCTACTCTGTGAGGAGCGGGATGAAACCACGGGAGAAGCCCTCAAAGGGGCGGATATTGCATTCCTTTTTCTTAATGGATACAGGAGGTCTGGGGCTCCTTATATAGCCTCTCCAGAGCTTCCAAGTCCCACCACTGGACGATGTGGGACTAAACAACTGGATGGGGTAAATGGATATTCTCTAAGATCCATTTACCCTGATACAACTCATGACACATACAACGAATGCTCTAACACTCCCCCTCAAGCTGGAGCATGCAATGCTCAGCTTGGACAAATAGAAAGATACTTAACTCAACGCTACAGGACACTACGAACAATATCAACCCAACGAGCACATTGCTGCAGTCGAGGACGTTGCTTCTCATGCCGTGCAGGTTAGGAGGACGAACGGGCTGGAGTGTGAGTCTTCTGAATCTCCTCGTAGGAGAGCATGTGCTCTGTACTGCGCCTGTCAGAGTCACTGCAACTGAAATGATTCTCCTCGTCGGAGTACTCTGACCCGCCACAATAATGTGGACAACTGCTCTATCTCTGAAAAGGGCCAAACTGAATAAGGCCGTGGCTGTGCAATCCTCTTCGGAGTCCACGGTCGTTTGAGAATGGAGTCTAAAAATAGTCTCCTCTTCAGAGAACTGGGTCTCTCCCATCTGGCTCAGAGAATGGTACACTTCTCTGGTGTACCTATGATACCACATGAAAACCCTTACCAACATGGCATAGGGAATGGTCCTCTACTCTGGAGTCCCTATGGCTCACATGAAAACTCTGGCCTACAAAACAAGAATAATGATGGGGACTACGAACAATTGATGACAACATATGCTCATCTGAAAATGATCACAAACTCGTGCATGTCTGAAACTGGACTCGAAAATATCTGTCGTCGAGTCTGATCAACTGTAGAGTCTGGAATCTGATTGGTCTGGAAATCTGCATCAATCTGGATCTGAACCGAAATTTGAAGAATCTGCAATCTGGAGAAGACCTGTGACTCTACATATATACTTCCCCTTTCTCCCATACTTGTCGGAATGAAGACATCGACAAAGTTGGGAGAAGACAAGATATATAAATACGGGGAGAGAAACAACATGGACATTTGCAAAAAATTCCTTGCGGCTTTTCAATTTTTTTAAGCCACCATTTTTTTAAGCCGTTTCAATCAAATTTTTTTCGGCTTTTCCATCAATTTTTTTGAAATACTTGCGTACGGCTTTTTCTTGTACGCAACCTTTTTTTTTCTTTACACTTGCTGCCCCCTTTTTTTTAAACCTCACAGCCCAATCGGCCAAAACGCACCCCCCTAATTTTTTTTAATCTTTGCAGCCTTCCCCTTTTAAAACACGGCCCACCATTCCACTAGGGTTCCCCACGGGAGAACCTCTTCTCCTGGAAACACAAACCGCCGCGCCCCCCAAAGTTTGGGATATGCGGCCTGGAGAGGGTTGCTTGGGGCTCTCGCTTGGATCGCGCGCCGCCTGGGGGATGACCCTGCGCCGCCTGCGCCTGTGATGGAAGAGGAGGGATCACCCATGGCGGCTAGGGGGGGAACCCGCCGCACCTAGAGGCGAGATCGAGAGTACGCGAGGAGGTAGTGGAGGGCTCCCGCGCCGCCGCTGGGAAAAGGGAAGAGGATCGGAATCTCGGTCCAATGTTGCCGCGCGTAGTCGCGTTTGGGCCTGCGCGCCGCGACCTGCTGTCGCGCCTGGTCCTGCGCGTCGCGATTTGATGTGCGCCAAAGGGTAGATGCTGCTATCGCGACCTGCTGCGCATCGCGACCTGCTGTCCTGCGCGTCGCTTGAGATAGGGGTCTCGACCGTGGCTTGTCCCTGAAGGGAGAGCGGGACTCGTCGCCTTCTTGAGATAGGGGTCTCGCACATGGGGTTGATGCTGGAGGTTTGTCGCGTGGATCCTTTGCATCCTCCATCTTCATCTTGGCTGGAATCTGCGGTACTGCACTTGAGTGTTAGGGCTGTGCCCCTTCCGTAACGTGCACAACTTGAGTACGCCTGGAGGTGCGTCGTCTGCACCTGTACCTTCTTGAATCCGTGGAGCACAGAGGCAAAGTTGAGCTACTACTGCCCTGGAGATCGCTGCCTCGACCATAGGTTTCGGAAAAAGAAACCCTAGAATGACGAACTTCAAACTCTTACAAATATTAGGGTTTAAAATAAACCCTAGAATACTCAGAATAAATCTCCACAAAATAAATCTTCAACGTCAACATCGAATCTCGAATACAAAAGAAATAACGAATATAAAACTCCTCGAGAATCGACCCGCTCTGATACCATGTTAGAAAATAACATTGCGGGAGCGAATGATAAACAGAGCATAATACAAGAAAGATAGAACATGGGAACACCATGATTTTACGTGGAACCCTACTCCGTGAGGAGCGGGATGAAACCACGGGAGAAGCCCTCAAAGGGGCGGATATTGCATTCCTTTTTCTCAATGGATACAGGAGGTTTGGGGCTCCTTATATAGCCTCTTCAGAGCCTCCAAGTCCCACCACTGGACGATATGGGACTAAACAACTGGATCCATTTACCCTGCTACAACTCATGACGCATACAACGAATGCTCCAACAGTTTTTCCTAAGGAATGGGTTGAAATCATGAGAGAAAGCCTCACAAGGTTGGATAGTCTATTGAATTCTCAATAAAAACAGGGGGAGGGCGGCTGCTTCTGGTGAAGGAGGCACTTTTTGCTATTCCTGTCTTTTTCACGTCTATGAGGGTTCTTCCGATCGGTGTTCGCAAGCGGATAGATCCTTTGATGTGTCGATTCTTCTAGTCACCGTCATCACCTGATTGTAGAGGAGTTTCTTTGGTTGATTGGGAGCTGGTTAGGACACCTACCATGGAAGGGGGCGTGGGTGTACAATGCTTGGATGATATGAATAATGCTTTGCTTGCCTAGTGAGTGATGGTGAGATTGGAGCGATCGGCTGACTAGGCTTATTATATCAATTTATGAGGTTTCTTCTAGCTTGTGTATTTGTAGTGACGTGGTGCCCTTGCTAACCACTTTTTGGAGAGGTGCGTGCTCGATTCTCCCAGACATGGTGACCTTAATGCAATCGGTTTCGAGAGATGGTGCATGCTTTTGCTTTTAGAGAGATGACTGGTAAGAGGAAGGAGCTTTCTGTCCTGTATCTTAGGCTGTTGCGTTGGTGCGGGACATGGATGCTAGTGTGGTAGATGTTTGGGCGGGAGGGTTTTGGGCATCTGTTTTTGCGGCAAATCTGTTGGACCAGAGTGGAGTATTTTCTTAGCCTTTGGGATAGACTAGCAAGGTTGGAGGAGTCGTCTAGTGGGAGGGATTCGTGGTAGTGGTGAGATGGTGTATTCTCGATCAAGAAAGCTTCTGACGTTATCTATGGTCCGAGCTTGGTAGATACGAAAGAGCTCGCTTGGGGCTATTTCAGGATCTAGAAATGGGAGGTCTCTGCTTGAGTACCGATTTTCCTTTGGCCATTGAGGAGAGGGAAAATCGTGACTGTTGTTAGGAGATCTAGAATTTTTCCTGGGACGGAGGCGACCTGCAATAGTTGTGGTAAATCGCATGAAGCTATTGATCACATGTTTTTCGGTGCCCTAGGTTGAGAGAGGTGTGGAAAACTGCTGATTTTCCAGGTATTCAATGGGGTGATGTTGATTTCTTCTGGAATTCTTTATGTAGAGATTGGACATGGTCAGTCGACGGAAGAATGAAGATCTGTGCCTCATTTGGGCCATCTGGCTAGCTAGAAATTGTGTTGTTTTCAAGGATTATAGATTTTATTCGGAGAACGTTCTTGAGTATGCAAGAGCTTTGTTTGAAATTTGGTGCATGTAAAGTTGTTTTTGTTTTTTTATATACTTATTTATATATATTTGGATGGATCTCTAAAGGAGTTCATCCCATTGCTGTTGAAAAAACAAGGGGTATTAGGCTTGTTGGAGTATGTAATAGAGGGGTACCACACACTCATATTTATTCCCACATCTACTATTTGTGGGACTCCTGTATGTCTGTGGGGTTATATATGGAGCCCCACACCCCCTGTACTCATTGAGAAATTCAATAGAATATCCGACCCTTTGAGGCATTCTCCCGTGGTTTCATCATGCTCATCAGGAAGAAGGGTTCCACATAAAATCCCAAGCATTCCCTGTTTATCTTTCTTTATTTTATTGCTTTGTTTATCGATTCGCTTCCGCGTTCTTGAGATTTCAACATGATATCAGAGCGGTCAATGCTAGGGTTTATTTTAAAGATTTTTACATTCATGTTGGATCAATTCGATTGTTGGATTTGTTCCTGAAATTTTATGAACTGTTATTATTTGAAGATTTTGATTTAAGGGTTTGCTATGCGCATGTGTGCAAATTCTGAAGATTGACAAGGCCAAGGTTCAAAGAAAAACTCTAGGGTTTTTCTGGAACCATATTTCTGAAGATGCGACAAGATCGATTCCCATTGATTCGCATGCGGCGAGGAGGGTTCCCTACTAGAACCCTAAATCCCCTCCACTCACAACTTCCAGGGCATGGGATCCTCTTCCATGCACATCTCCCTGCAACTCCCGCAGGCGGAATTCTCTGTAATCCTTAAGCGATGGCGAGCTCCAATCCTCCGGGCTTCAGGCGTTGCACCCCTTCCTATCTCCAGGCCCTCCACCGAGCAACAATGGCTAGACAACAACACCTCCGCCTCGGTGGAGCCCTTCCGCTTGTGCTAATGGCGCAATTCTTTCTTATTGTGGCTTCCCATGCCACCGAGGGCCTCACCGCACTTCCATCTGCAGTGTTGCTCCAACGCACATCTCCCGCTCGCAACAAGATTCGAGGCAACGCAATCTTCCTTGCGCTACTCAAGCATCCAGGCGACACTGCCCCCGTGATGCTCCTCCATCAAGTCCATGGAGTATCCAGGCTTCGGCGGTGAAAGCCCTAATCATGTTTGGAGAGAAGGGGGAATGATGCCTCTTCTTTTAAAGAAAAAAGGGGCTCCTGTTTATTTTATTGGGCCTAAATTGGCCATATGCCTGCTACTCTTGCATTAAAAAAAGGGAGGGTGGCTGTGTGCATATTTTTAGGCCTGATGGCTTGCTGCTTTGTATAAAAAAGAAGAAAGGTTTGCTTCTATTGGGCCCAAAGTGGACCCGTTTCCGCTTGGAGAAAGAGAGAGAGAGATGAAAGCCGAAAAAAATTTGAACGGTTGAAAGAAAAGATGCTACGTAAAAAAAGGAGACATACGAGAAAAAGAAAAAAAGAAAATGAATTGGGCAAAAAAAGAAGCAAAAAAGTTTTGTTTTTCTCCCAACTTGATACATGTTATTATTCTATCAAGTATGGAAGAAAAAGAGGTAGTCATAGATGAACATATTCTTTAGGACTTCTGCACGTCCACGACTGACAGACCGACACTCCAGACTTCTACTGATCATCCGTCTTCATCGAGCATCGACTTTTTAATCAGGGTGTCTATCCTCAACTACTACTCCATGCTGGAATTTCTTCTTCTGCTGCGATTCTTCTGTAGGAACCACAGAGATACGTTCCTGTGATCTGATATCACGACTCTACATGCATGGCAGAGAATACGTTCCGGTGACCTGAAAGTCGCAGACTCGACATCGAGCGAGGTTTTCTACTAGTAGCGGACACATTTTTCTCAGATTTATCGAGTGAAGATGAGTCGTGTACTTTTTCTTTTTTTTGCAACTTGTAGCTTTCTCAGCTCCAGCTTGAGGGGAGTGTTGGAGTATGTAATAGAGGTAATTGGATCTTTGCCACACACATGTTTAGTCCCACATCTACTATCTGTGGGACTCCGGTCTGTTTGTGGGGTTATAAAAAGTGCCCCACATCACCTATTCTCGTTGAGAAATTCAATAGAATATCCGGCCTTTTGAGGCCTTCTCCCGTGATTTCAACTTGCTCCTTAGGGAGTAGGGTTTCACGTAAAATCTCAAGCGTTACATGTTTATCTTTCTTTATTTTATTGCTTTGTTTATCGATTCGCTTCCGCATTCTTGAGATTTCAACAAGGTTATACTTATAGCCTCGCCATTTCAACCAGGTCCCACCTCTTAGGAATGTGGGACTAAACAACTCTCTACGCATAAAGGTCCAATTACAAATAATTCAACCTAATAGAGGCCCGGGTAACAATCGAGGAAAAAAATCATAGAAAGCACAATTATCTATCCAGTCATCGGACTAAAAAGAGAAGTTCGTCTCATCCCCATTGCTAGTTGTAGAACTGGGACAATCTCATACATAACAGAGCAAATGCCTTTCCCGAATTGCAGAATGTGGACAGAGAGGCTGCCACATCTAGTCGTGTAGAGTACAACAACAACAACAACAAAGCCTTTTCCCACAATTAAGTAGGGTCGACTACATGGATTCTTTGCCTCCATTCAGATCTATCTTGGGTCAATCTCGGGCTTATATCCAAAAAACTAAGATCCCTTCGTATAGTCTCTTTCCAACACTTCTTGGGCCGTTCTCGCCCTCTCTTAGCCGGCTCAACATCCCAACACTCGCATCTCCTAACCGGTGCATCAGCTGACCTTCTTTGCAAATGACCAAACCATCTTAAGCGGTTTTCTCGCATCTTATCCTCGATTGGAGCTACACCAACTTTCTTTCTGATTGCATTATTTCGAATCCGATCTTTACGTGTATGTCCACACATCCATCTTAGCATTTTCATTTCTGCTACAGCCATTCTCTGCACATGTCTATGGTTCACAGGCCAACATTCAGATCCATAAAGCATAGCAGGTCTCACGGCTGCTTTGTAAAACTTTCCTTTAATTTTTAAAGGAATTTTCTTATCACAGAGAACAACGGAGGCTCCTCTCCACTTTAGCCAGCCTGCATTTATTCTATTAATAACATCTCCATCAATTTCCCCATCATGTTGCAAAATAGATCCCAGATTCTAAAAGAATCTCTCTTCTGAATGTTATCGTCACCAATCTTCACCTCAATTCCTTCACCATTGCTTCCATCAAAGGTGCATTCCATATATTCTGTCTTAGCCCTACTTATACGAAAACCTTTAGTCTCCAATGCATGTCTCCAAACCTCAATCTTCTCATTTACTCCATCTCTAGTCTCGTCAATCAACACAATATCATCAGCAAATAACATACACCAAGGTAACTCATCCTGAATGTGACTTGTCAACTCGTCCATAATCAAAGTAAAAAGAAATGGACTCAAAGCTGAACCTTGATGTAAACCAATGTTGATATCAAACTAGTCAGTCTTCCCCGTCGGGGTCCTTACACAAGATAAAGCCCTATCATACATATCCTTTATGAGATTAATGTATAGGGCGGGTACTTGTCTCTTCTCCAAAACTCTCCACAGTATCTCTCGTGGGACGGAATCATAAGACTTCTCCAAATCAATAAAGATCATATGGAGATTCTTCCTTTTAGCTCTATAAATCTCCGTTGTTCCCCTCAGCAAATGAATGGCTTCAATAGTTGAGCGACCTGGCATGAATCCGAATTGGTTTTCTTTTACTTGGGAAACTTGCCTCAACCTAGACAACAAATTCTACTTGATATCAATAGTCGCGTAGAGTGACAAGAGGAAATTCCATATATAGGCTGGGTCAATCTAGACAACAAATTTGAGCGGTCTCCTTAAATCCGAATGATCCAGAAGGGCTTTGTTAATCTCTCCAAAGTGAAGGGCCCCTTCTATTGGTATGCATCACTGAATCCCATTCTAGTAGTGGAAGCCTTATTGATTCCCCAAACGACGACCATAAAAATCACTTCATTAAAGCCTCCAAACACTTTCGGACGCCATCCGACGGTAAACGAGATGAGAGGAAGAAACTAGAATAGTCGAGATCGGACGCCATCCGACGGTAAACGAGATGAGAGGAAGAAACTAGAATAGTCGAGAGCACAACCTTCACAAGTACCGGTCATCTTCCCATAGAGAGACATGAAGCCATCCACACTGCTATTTTTTTTTCAAGCTCTCAATCACCGGTATCCATTTGGCTTGCCTCGATCTACCACACACGAGGTAGAACATATAGGTAATGGGAAAACTTGTCTGCAGAGTTCCTAATGTAGCCTCACAAGATTATGCATTCTCCGAGTTATGCCAAAAGGAACAGAAGCTAACTATGTATCATTTACGTATTTAAGAGCTGGAATTACAATGCCATCCTTTGCCCATCCTTCGCGAACCCCTTTGTGAACTGATGCTATTTTGTCTTTGCATCATCCAAAGGGAATCAAGCTAATCATAGTATAGTCCATTTCTTCAGTATAGAATAGGTACTATGATCTATAATATTAGGAATGACGAGGTCGAGGAAAGGTATCAAGATTATTGGTTGGAGTTTTGTTATTTCCAGTAATCACTGGAGAAAGGTTGGTGTGGGGGCTTATAAGGTAGTACATATCCAGATATCAACCCCCCTTTCAACATTCCTTATAGTTCTAGTTGCTTATGAAGATCCAAGTCCAACCAAGCACTGATTCTTTCTCGATGCTCTTGAACAGAGACAACTGATAGAACTTCCCCGCAGCCACTAGTTTCACCATGACAGACAGATCATCTGCTACCGTTACAAAAACAAGTTGAGCCAACGGACAACCTTGTTGACCCTCCTATGAGGTTGGAAAAAGTCCCTACCTCTGGTCTTCCTTAATCAAGCAGGTGCTGCCTCAGGATAAAAGCTGACTACATTAGTGAAATGATAGATTTCATTACCAACGTAAGCTGATCGTCCAACACCTTGACCAAAATGAGGTAGATTACATTGGACAACACAATGGGCCTAAATTCTTCCACTCTATATGTGATCTCCTTCTATAGTAGCAAGAAGATCGGAGACTTGTTCAACGACTCAAGACCTAAGTTGCCATCTCAAAATTCAATAAGCAGAGTGGTTATCTCATCCTCTACCACATCCTAAAATTCCTTGAAAAAGAGCACCGACCATCCGGTTTAGGGGATCCCTCTATGTTGAGGTCAAAAACATTTCCGCTCGAATCTCTTCAGGGCTAAAGTCAACAATTAGCCTATCAGCTTGCTTTTGAGAGATCCTTTTCATCTATACTAGACCACCTTGCACCCACTGACCGTGGGCCCTCCCACCGATCTCTTGAAAGTGCACAACCACGACACTACCCATCCATGATCTCCTTGCAACTGACGTCCTGGAACATTGATGGAGTGAATGAGGTTTTGTCTTCTCCAACTAGTCATGGTGTGAAAGAACTTTGTGTTGGCATCCCCTTCCTTGAGCCAAGTTTGCCTTGATCTCTACCTCTACTCCACCTCTTTTTTCTTATCCTCCTAACGATGATCTTTGATTTTGTGCTTTTGTAAATTAACTCATCTTTTGAGAGGTCCAGCTTGTCCTTAATGTCACCCAGTCACTCCTTCTCAACAAGGGTCCCATTCATAGATCCTCACACTTTTATCATACCTCTCCTTTGTAAATCATAAGCATCTTTTTTCAGTCCTTGAGCTTTCACATTACCCTTTTGGCTGCTGACCCCTCTGCTTTAGGAGATGACCAAAAGCTGGCCACCATATCTCAAAAATTGTTCGCCATCATCCAGGATCTCTCCAACCTGAACATAGACCTGAACTGTACTTCCTCTCTTGAAACCCAACTGTGCATGAAATCTAACCACTACCTCAGAAGAGCATGAACTGCTATTGCGGAGAAAATTAGAGAACCAATGGAGTGAATTTTATTCAAGGGACATGTTTTTTTATATAGCGCAAAACCCTAAAGCCCTATGTACGGTAATTACATAATAACCCTCAACATGACTCCTAAACATAGAAGTGGTGGAATAACCTAATTATTTCAACACCCCCTTAAATTGGATCATATTTGTTGATCATGCCCCACTTGGAAGTCAATAATATAATACATTTTTTTGGAAGCACTTTTGTAAACATATTTGCAAGCTGGAGATCCATAGAAATGTGAAGAATAATAATCTTCTCTTTTTACAATGCATCTCGAATAAAATGGCAATGAGAAGAACTTGTTAGCAGGTAACCCAAGTTCTTGCAGAGAGGAGATGATGCATGTAATCTCACATGCGGTTTGAGCCATAGCTATGTATTCTCCTTCTGCACTTGATGTGGATATTACGGTTTGCTTCTCGTTGCGCCATGTGACAAGGTTTCCACCAAAAAACATGGCAAAACTATTGGTGGATCACCCATCCTCAAGAGAACTCGTGTAGTCAGCATCTGGGTAAGACATGATGTCGGCGTGCCTATTGGCCCATATAAGAGGCCATTTCCCTTGGACTCCTTCAGAAATCGAAGGATAAGAAGAACGCCTTGTATTGTGACTTCTCTATATACTGGCTGACTCTGCTCACGGGATGCGAAATTGGACCTAGTGACAATAAGATATAACAACTTGCCACTAGGCTTCTGTATTGTTTGGTATCCTCAAACACATGATCGGTAGAGGTAACATGTCTAAGTGATTCAGCCTTGCAAAAGTTGGTATTCGGTATTTAGTTAGAAGGGTCATTGAATAAAGAATAAGCGGTATTTGGGTGACTAATAGGAAATTTTGATTAGATCTTTTTAATTATTTTAAAATGGAGAAAATATAATATATGTAATGTTAACATTTATGGTCATCAATGAACACGATAAAAGTACTAATTGGATTACAATCAAACCATTATACCTAACTTTCATTTTACACTTAAGAAATTAATAAAAAATACAATAGTAAATATTATTTTTCATTAGTCCGTCGGCTAGTCGGTCCGAGTTATTTTATTCGGTCACCCCATCGAATAGGGTACCCAGACCTATTAATCGGTCCAATAAGGTGACTTGCAACATTGTATTCAACTGGAATGGGGGATGGTTTACATCCACGTAAACCTACATCGTTAGGAATATCCTAACAATACTTTCTCTATGATAAATGTAATCCTTCAGTTGTACGGATTGCCTCAATCCCTATGAAGTACTAAAGATGGTCAAGGTCATTAGTGATAAATACCTTCTGGAGGAAGGCTTTGGTCTCAAGAATACATGCGCTTCATCACAAGTAATAACCAAATCATTAACATTAGTATCACGACACTTGAGGAACGTTGTGTAACGAACAATGAATAGTCAAATGTAGTCCTGTAGAAATCAAGAGAGCTGATCTCTTAAGTGAGTCTATCGAACTAGAATTGTGGACTCTGGTTAGGCCATGATAGCCTTACATAGACGAGATACATACTCCTCAACAGATTGTATTTGGTGCTTCCTTTTATAGATTGGAGCGGAGGGAACTCTGGAGGAATTTCACTGACAAACTTAGAGAAATAACTAGTATGCATAAAAAAGGTGTTGTCAGCAAAAATATGGTAACGATGATTGACATGGTCATAATATCTCAACCACTTTTGGGTTCTAGAATATCCAAGGACACACTTGATTGCACGAGTAGATATTTATCTCAAGTATGGAAATTGTGAACAAGTAGTGCGTCTAGAGATCCGTAACTGAAGAGGGAAGAGTTCATCATCTTAATACCATGGCCTTCAAAAATATCGATTTCGGTCACCATATTGGTGACTGTCCGAAATTGAATTTCGTTCGAAATTCGATCCAAATTTTGATCATTTCGATCCCATTTTTTGCATTGGACCCCACTATAGCCTGAATATCGAGCATTTCAGACGTATTTCAGTATCACGTCGAAACCGAAATTCGACCGAATCAACGATATTTAACGCCATGTTTTATACTGTAAAAAGAACAGGGTTATCCTGTTGTTAACAAAAGATTGTACCCAATTGATAAGGTACACTGCAGTAAGTATGGCATCTCTTTAGAAGGTTTTAGAGACCTTCCTGTGAGTAAGGAGGGTGAGAACAATGTTCAAAAAACTATAAAGTTTCATCTCCCCCACATTATTATATTGCAAGGTATATAGACCAGAAGTATATTGAAGATTGCCCTCAATGCAAAGAAAGTGGTCAAGTCCCGTTGAACAACCTTAATAGCATTGTTAGTATTGAAATTTTTAATGTGCTCGGAGAAGGAGGTTCTTATAAACTCAAAAAAGGATTTGACAATTTTATTTATCTTTGAGCTTTTTTTTAATTAAATACACCTAAGAATATCCTCTATAGTCATCAACATAAATGAAGACAACAACAAAATTGGAATCAATGTAGATATCGAGGTAGTATAGCACTTTTTTTCAAGGCCCCACCAAAGATCTGCGTTATCCAGATGTCATGAAAATAACAAAAAAGCTCAAATATCACTCTATAGTTGAGCTAAACACAATCTATGTACAAGTAGTAAGGTCAGAGGAAATCTAGAAGCACAAAAGACTCCAGATAGCTTGAGTTTAGACGAAAAGTCCATAGTCCGAATGGAAGTCATATGTGAATATGCATTGTTGGTTAAACAATCATACTTTATAGTAAATGAAGGTTCTAGAGAAGACAAAAGCTACCTTTTTCAATCAAGTGAGTAGATGCTCCAGAAATCAAGTGAGTAGATGCTTCAGAGTCGGTTATCCATGTCGGCACAGAAGCAGAAGCAGAACTGGCTAGTTTACCTGAGATAGTAGCCATACTTGCAATAGGGGTACGTTCAGATGTAGGAGTCTTCTGTAGAAGCTGCATGAGACTAGAGTAGTCTGTAGCGGAAATTGGATAGTTACCACATCTGTCCCTGGTATGTAGCCATCACTGATGCAAATGCATCATAGTTAGAAGAAGAGGCCAGATTGGCCTCTAGGGGCTTGTCAAACTTTGCCCAACACGCATCAGAAGGGTGATTAGACCTGTGACAATGAGTTCAAGGAGGATATAACCACAACCATGACCAGAATCATGCCCTTAGCCTCCTCAAGAACTTTGACGACCACCATATCTGGATGTCACGAGAAAAGCAGTGCTCTCTGTAGCGTGGGTATGACTTGTCTGTCTAAAAGAAGTTCCGAATTGCAAGTGGCCAAAAGTTGCCTTGATAAAAGGACAATATCAAATGCAAAGAATTGATCCTTCCCTATTTGATAACGAAGATATAATCTGGTAAGGAATATGTAAACTTGCCAATCCTATCGTTCTACCACATGTTTGGTACAACAGACGTGTTGAAAGATCGACAGTTCCTCATATATGCTAGCGATCTGCTGGTAGTATACCATTACCCAGGAATTTTCCTGAGAAGTAGATCAAATTCACATTGTGAATATGTATGAACCGGTTCATCCCACATATCCTCGGCTGTCTCCTTGCACCAGACATTGGTCATGATGTGATGCTCGATACTACTGGGCATATATGTCATGACTTGGTAGTTGTTGCTTGACCGGGATTCATATTCACTATATGTATCTTTGAGCATTTCTGTCATCATAATGTAGATCTTTCTTTGGTTACCAGAGAGCACCTTGAAGGCTTGAGACCATAATACATAGTTTCTATGCACCCTTTATTTAGAAGTCTCCGGAACTACTATGTAAGAGGTAGATATAAGAAGCTTTATCTTGGCTGGAGTCATGATCATTACGATTAGGGAGAGGAGATCAAAGAGACTCCAAAGAAATCCACTCAAGAATCGGGAAGAAGTAGAGGTAGTAGAACCATTGAGGATAGCGACATGAAGAGCCACTAGACCGCACGTAGGCAGAGATGGTAGATGGTGACGGTGTTGTTGAACGGCGGTGGTGCTGCCAATAGGCCGCACATGCATCGAGGGGCGATGGTAGTAAGATTGCCGTAGGGGTGGCGAGTACGTTGAGGGGTGGCTGCTCTGGCACGACTACTAATGGGGAGGCGTGCACATCGAGGGACGACGATGCTAAAGCTATTGCTAGGGCCAGCGATGATAGGATGGTGTGATGATGTGGCTATCGATGGCAACAAGGTTCAGGACATGAATTCTGATCTAAGACTGTCACTTTGATACCACGTGGAGAAAATTAAAGAATCAGTGGAATGATTTTTTTTTCACGGGATAGGGTTTCTTATATGGCATGAAACCCTAAAGACATATAAATGGTAATTACATAGTAGCCCTTAAAACTTAAAAGAACTCTAAAAAATAGAATGGGTACACAGAAAAAGCTAAAATAGGAAATACAAAACACATCGACGGCTAGAATAGCCAATTACATCAGTAGACGTTAAAGGAAACATCTACACGATGCTGAGTAATGCCAAGAACCGATCCAAGTGAGATCTGAATTGTGCTTGTTGTCGACGAATTGATGGACTGGGGATGAGGGAGGCCTTAAAAATGATAAATTTTTGGGAAAATGACATTTGGTTCAATGCTTGGAAGATGCTGGTGATGAAGGTTTTACTTTTCTTATGAAGTTATTTAATATTATTTGGTGAAATTGGAAAATTCCCAAATAAGGGTGAAAAAGTAGTGGGATATCATAAACAAAGAAGACATACACAATTTTGCCAACTATAGAGGTATTAGTTAAGCTATAGAAATGGATAAATGAAAGGAAGTTGAAACAATTTTCTACAATATTAGAGAACCGATTTGAGATAAATTCCTTAGTAATGTTCTGGGAATACATAATTCCCTGAGTAGTGCTAAATATTTTTTTACTTGACTACTACAGCAAACCGCTTGTTTGAAATGTGGCATCCCTATCACATTTGGAAAATGCGATATCTCTTGTTTGAAATGCGGCATCCATATCACATTTGGAAAATGCGATATATGCAATGTTAAAAAGCTTGGACTTCAAAAAAATGGAAAAAATGGATGTCGCATTATCAATATGCGATATACAAATTGGACACTATGGACATCACATGTTCCAAATACGGCATCTATTTTTCCCATTTTTTGAAGTCCAAGAGAATGTCGCATTTTCCAAATGTGATACATATATCACATTTCAAACATGCGATATTGTTCCAGTAGTCAAGTATAAAAAGTATTTTTGCACTACTCAGGGAATTATGTATTCCGAGGACATTACTAAGGAACTTGCCAATTTGGTTCGATGCTCGATTGGTCAACTATGTCCATACACTTCTTGCATTTGATGGAAGTTTTTAGATTAGAAAGAAGAGAGAAAGATGGAGCTTTATTTGTCCATTTTTTGATTCATACGAGACTTATTTGTATATTGAAGTGATAAGAGATATGTATAACTAAGCTACAATTGGATGACACATAATTATGATAAATCAACATCGAGGACCAGCCTTGAATCCTTACCTTTTTACGTTGCTCACAGGCTCACAGGTAAATTAACGAAGGTGCCACCTTGGTCTATGATACAAGGGCACCACCTTGGTCTATGTTGTTTGAAGATATTGTTAAAGATACTGTTTTTAGTGGATGATACAAGATATGGAGTGAACATGAAACTTGAGTTTTGAGAGAGGCTTTGGAGTGTAAGAGCTTCCTACTATAAGTAGAATTGAGATTAAAGACGGAATGTAAGTTCAATGATAAGAAAGTTAGAGATGTTAAATATGTAAAGCTTGAAACACATTTCATTCTGAAAAAGGATGCTAATAAATCTCTAGGTGTGATCTTTCAAAGGGATGGGGATTGAAGGTGTAAATCAAAGAATCGATGTAGAGTAGGAGAAGTGAAGAGGAGCTTCAATGTTGTTGGTGATAATGCCATCTTCTCCCATCTCTGCTTCTTGCTTCAGCATGCGTATGGCATCAACGTCTTAGACATGTTTTTGTTAATAAGCTTCCATGCCTTCTCCTATCTTTGCTTCTTGCTTCAACATGCATATGGCATCAATGTCTTAGACATGTTTTTGTTAATAAGCTTCCGTGCCTACTACATGAGTTGACTCCCACTACTGGCCTGGAGTGTGAGGCAAGTCAGCTTGGGTCCTGTCATACTTCCGATTGTCCACATTCTTCTTTGGTGTTTGATCTAGTTCACACAAGGTTCGAAATTTCAATTTCGTTTCGATCACCCCCAAAATCGAAATTTCACCTAAATTTCGGGAAATTTCGATCGTTTCAGTGGAAATGTCGAAAATGGTTCAAAAAGCCAATTTTCGACCATTTTTTTTCGCAAATTAAGATCTTCCAAGTTATTACAACAATAAATGACTTACAAATACATACTTATATCACACATATTGCTCATATATGCCCCTTATATCGTACATATCGGTCATATCAACCATTTCACTGTTAATGATGATTCTTTGGCTGATACACATTGGAAATGGATATCATCAAATCTAAGTTCTTAAAACAGCAATAGCTTACAAATGCACACTCATATATGCCTTATGTCACACAGATTGGTCATATGGGACATATATCATTGAGCTGACGGATAGATATTATAAATGAAAATTGAAATAATTAAGATAACAACACTTAGAAGACTTCTTTTGTTCATAAAAACAGATGAACGTTTGATTCTAAAATGTAGATAATGATTAGTTCATAGAAATAACTATCGTTGATAAAGTTCTAGTGAATTACATAATTAATTACAGACTTATGACTTACAGTAAAGATAATTTATTTATGAAGATAAATTACAAATGGAATGAAACGAACAAGCTATATCGGATATCTAGAATCTCTAGAGTTGTTTCATCTCCACTGCTAAGCCCAAAGGGGGTGAAGCTCCCCAAGTTGAAGAATCATCGTATGTACCCCCTCCCCCTGTCGCACCATACCCTACCAGATGAGGGTCTCGTTGCCCCGATCGGTGAGCCAGAGGGGGGGGGGGTTCTAAGGGAAGCAAGTGCGCTCCCCCTGCGGGGGTGCGGGGCAACTCCCCCCACCGAAACAAAATATACAAATCATTCTGTTTTGATATAGGGAATTGTTAAATAAGTAGTAAATCAAGATCACATAGATAATATCGCTGATTTACATAGGTATCGGTGAAATTTCACCTATATCGGTCGAAATCAGAGAAATTTTGGACTGAAAACCATGAATTTTGACTGATATGGGTCGATATGTCGAAATATCCCATCTCGGTCGAAATCCGGGAAATCGACATCTAGGATAGTTTCGATACCCAGGGCCCGTTGAAATCGAAATTTCGACGAAATTTCATGAAATTTCAATCCATGAGTTCACATGGGTATATGAGGGGTATAGTCGGTTACCTAATCGTTTTGGCCACCTATATAATCTAGTCATTGTAAATGATTTTACCACAATTTATCATAATTTTTTTAGGAAGAATAAGTGATGTATGCTCGAGATTATTCAGTGTATTAATGAAATAAAAATGCAATTTGGTGCTTTTATAAAAATCATATGATTGGATAATACTCGAGAGTTTTGCTTTACACAGTCACAAGATTTTTACATAGGGGAATAGGGATCGAAATAAGCCCTTATTCCTCTCTTCCATTATTCCTCCTTATCCACTCTCTTATTCCACTTTCTTATTCCCCTCTTCCCTTATTCTTCCTTATCCATTCCCTTATTCCCCTTCCCCTCTTCCCTTATTCCTCCTTATCCACTAACTTATAACCCCCAACGAACGGAGGATAATACCTACCCATCCTTATTCCATCTTATTCCCCTTATTCTTATCCTTCTAGCTGAATAGAAATAGTGCTTATTCTATCTTATTCCCCACCTTTATTCCTGCTTATTCCCGAACTGAACGCCCCCCTTAGAGATTGCGCATCATACCTCCTGTGCATGTACCTCACAACAGAACGACACTGCAGTGCGCACGCATCGACATATACTTGATGTCACAAGGTATCTTCTCATTCAGGTGAATGTTGTTCCCTCGTCATGTTGGGGATGTAAATTGTTGAGAAACTTCCTATTGAGGTCTTGAATCATGATCATCTAATCTTTGTTGTATCTTCAAGGATGCTTGGATGTGTTTCCTTTATGCACTCGAGACTGGGAGGGGCATGCTTGCCCCACAAGCAGTCAAGTTAATCTTTTTGACTATGCCTGAAATTAGAAAAGATATCGTTGAGTTTATCCCAACAGTTTTCATTACTATATCATTGTTGATTTGACTTTTTAGAGGCAGTACCATTCTCATATATTGCAGGGAGTAAACCTTTGATTGGTTATACTGACGATATCTTAAGATGCTACCACTTGTATCGCATGTAACATTACCTCAAGATATTATAGGTTTTCTTGTATCAGATGACAACAGGTTCAAGACACATTATTAACGGTGTGCCCCTTTTCTTAGCAATTGACCAAGTCTTTACCTTGAGTAATTTTGGACCTTAAGCTTTTTTAGTCTAATACTGTTTCTAGCGACATAAGTACGGGGGGTGGGGGTAGTTTGATGGCCTTGCTATTTTTTTGCGCGGTTGTACTCCCATCCATTTCCCAAGCAGATGTCTTTGGCATGTCTCAGTGATATCTACAGATAGTTTGCTGAGGGCATTTCTATTGTATGTATACATACCACTATCACACGCTTGGGCCCTCCTTCAACATTGGTGAAAGGTGTCTATAGAGGATGAGATGACTGGTCTGATATCCATGAGTACCTTTGGTAGATTTATTTGTGGGCCGCATGATGGTTGGTTCCAAATAGATGTTCACAATTGAGCATAATCCTGATGGAACAATGCTGAGACATAAGGCACATCTCATCACCTGAAGCTTCACGTACACCTATAGGGTGGATTTCTTTAATACCTTCTTCTCAGCATTTCGCCTTTCGACTCTTTGATCCTTCTCCTTGTTGTTGTGTGTATTCGCCGGTCTTTACATTAGATGTAAAAAATGTGTCATGTTAGAGTGTACAAGAATCCTATTTCCACAGTCCCTCTATAGGATCTTGAGGAAGTCATATATATGCAGTAGCCACCCAGGTCTGAGCTTCAAGGAGAGTGTCAGAAGGTCTGCTTACTAAAGGTCATTTATGGCCTCAAGTATAATCACAGAACATGGTTCCAGAATCTCTCGAATCAGAGGTGCTGGAGAGCAATGGCTTTGCCAGATCATCTTAAGTTCATTCACTATTCACCAAGAGGACACTTAGAGACATTATAGCCATATTGGTATATATTAATGACAGTTTTGACTGGTGATGACGGCTAGAGGATTTGAGAAGTGAAGCATATACTTGTAGATCACTTTGTGATCATGGATATGGGCTCGTAGATATATTTTCTCGGGCTTGAGGTATGAGGTAGACTGTATCTGTAGAGGATTAGTTTTATCGTGGAGGAAATATGCTTTTGCTCTTTTGCAGGAGACTTGCATGACCGAAATAAAATCAGCACGGATTCCTATAGAAACTAAGGTTCGTTTATATGAGGAAGACATGCTGATGGATGGCGGTGGATTCATCGGCTAGTGCGAAAACTCCAGTATCTTACTATCACTGGACCCATCATCTCCATTGCAATAGGGAATCTTATGCAATTGATGAACAGGCCTACAGATGTCCATGGTATAATCTCAACCCAGGTCCATAAGCTTGGTTGTTCCTTTGGCATTAGACCCAATTCACATCCATGATTTGTGGCTCGGAGTAAGAACAATAAGGGGGAATAGGAGGAAATGGGTTAGTCTGGTTTTGGTAACATAACTAGGATCAGATGCCCAAGTTGGTTGTTGTGGCTGGTGTGGTACCAACTCAGAAGCAATGCGATAAATACTCTGTGGGGAATCAGTAACAGTGCTTATGAAGGTGAATGAGCCAACTTAATGTTCTCCACTTTCCACTTCTGTACTATTTTACCTTACCGCACTGCTACATCTGCATCGCCAACATACTCACGACAATTATCCCAAGGCTTAAAAAAGAACATCATCCCCTGCATATATAATATTTTAGACGTCTACAGATCTCTGTTAATTCTCTGGCCGGTCAAATATATGACTGTGAAGCTTAGTTTTTCGTTGAACTATGCACATTCCTTAATGCTATACCTGATACAGGGGTTCCTTGCAACTGAGGCTTCTATTGTTGATGTTGAGGTCTGGGGTTTGGGTGGAGAATCTGCTAAGAAGCATCAGGATGCATACAAGAAGAGGGAGTCGATCTTTTCGGAGCAACGCCGCAAGGTGTGCAAGTCTTACGTGTTTGCATTCTTCGTATTGGTTGCAGTGAAATCACCTGCTGATCATTTTATTATAAATTTTATGTGCTGTTGTAGGTTGACTTGAAAACCTTTGGCTCATGGGAGGATTCTCCAGAGAAAATGATGCTGGACATGGTCTCTAACCCCAACAAAGTACAACGGGAGGATCGTTAAAACCCGCAGGATCTTGTACATGTTTGAGAGATTTCTGCCCTCTTAAACTTCAACATCCTAACAGATGTATTCCTATAAATGTTGCAGACAGGCCAAGATCCACACAGTTCGTTGGCTCTCAGGTCTTGCATCCGGGCACAGTCGTGATCTCCCACTCGTGCGTAAGCTTAAATATGCAAAAAAAGGGTTTTGATTCCCACTGTACAACTAACATCTAATGTGAAGTTTTCTGGAGCGTGTGCATCTATAGCAGTAGTTGGAAGTTACCGTGTTACTCTAGGAGTAACCTTCTGTATTCGATACAAATCTGGCAAGCTACTCTGGAATAACCCTGCAAACCAAACAGATCCTTAGACTAAACATGCATGACAGGTTTATGCACCAAGTTTGATACTGCAATTGTGGATCATGCTCAAATTTATCTTATATTAACAATTGCGGGCTATCTGTAAAGCAACTCCTTTTGCCGTATATGGATTTTGATTACGGAACTGGCCGATGATATCGTGATGTAATTAGTATTGGCAGGAGGGCGTGCTGGCAGGCCTCTGATGAGGCATGATGCAATCACTTTTGTTATTGATTACGTCTTTCAAGGCTTCGGTGCTGCATTTATTTTCATCGCCCTTGTATGATTATGTAATTCTTGGGTTATTGCATCCATGCATGCATGTGCATGCGTGTGTGAAGAACCTCGATATGAATTCGATTGATTTGTAGAAAACTTATGATCATGTTCACATACCAATTTGGATTCATTTTAGGTCGCTCAACAATTGAAGCTAGTAAACTACCTGTTGATAGGTCGCTCAACAATTGAAGCTAACTACCTGGTGAGAACAATGGGGATTTATAGAGCTAAAAGGAAGAACATGTATGATTTTTATTGATTTATAGAAGGCTTATAATTTAGTTCTATGAGCGTTCTTGTGGAGAGTTTTGGAGAAGAAACAAGTGCATGTCATGTACATTAATCTAATAAAGGATGTGTATGATGTGGCTGCATCTTGTGTAAGGACTCAATCTGGAGGTACTGACCATTTGTCTTCATCTTGTGTAAGAACAGAGTCAGGAAAGACTGACTATTTTGACATCAACATTGGTTTGCATTAAGGTTTGATTTTGAGTCCTTTCTTTTTACTTTGATTATGGGCGAGTTGACTAGTTGCATTTAAGATGAGACATCTTGGTATGGTTTGTTGATGTTATTGTGTTGCTTGATGAGATTAGAAATGGAGTAAATGAGATGCTTGATGATTGGAGACATATCTTAGGGACTAAATGATTTCGTATAAATATGGTCTAGATTGAATATATGAAGTGCATCTTTAATGGAAACAATAGTGAATGAATCGAGATGAAGACATGAGAAGGAAACATTCAGAAGAAAGATTCTTTTAGATACTTGAGATCTATTTTTAAAATGCGATGGGGAAATATGAAGACATTACTCAAAGTAATTGCAGGTTGGTTAAAGTGCAGAGGGGCTTTTACTAGTGATAAAAAAATTCTTTTGAAAAATAATAAAAAAAGGTATTACAAAGCAGCCGTAAAAACCTGCTATGCTCTATGATCTAAATATTGGCATGTGAACCATAGACATGTGCAGAGAATAACAATTGCAGAAATGAAAATAATACAATGATAGTGCGATATGCACGAAAAGATCGATTTGAAAAGATGTAATCAAAAGGAAAGTTGGTATAGCTCTGATTGCAAATAAGATGAAAGAAAACTGTTAAAGTGGTTTGGTCATATGCAAAGGAAGTATGTTGATGCAATGGTTAGAAGATGTGAAATTTGGGAATATTGTTCCGATTAAGAGAGGACGATGAAGGCCCAAAAAGTATTGGAAAGAGACTATCCAATGTGATTTTAATTACATGGATCTAAGTCTGAGAATGATCCAAAATAGATTTGGATGGAGTCAAAGAATCCATATAACTAAACCTACTCAATGTGGGAGAAGGCTTTGTTGTTGTATTTTTAGGGGAAAATGGATGTTGGTATTACTAACTTTATGTGTGCATATTGTCTAAATATGTATTATTATGTATAAAATATGTATTTGCCCTATGATCAGATCCTGGCTAAAATATTAATGTTTACTATACTATTGTATACCATTTGGATTTTTTTCAATATAAAGTATCAATTCAATAATTGGAAATCATAATTTCTTTGAATATTGGATTAGTTATTGATTATTCCAAACTAGTTCGAAATCCTACAACCGTATTAATACCTAACATTAATCGAGTTTTAGTTTGTGTTTCAACACCAAATATCTACAATTCAATGTCAAACATTAATTACATTAGTATCAAAAGCTAATTATGCTCTAAGATTCTATGTCAACTATATCTTTAAAATCGATGTTGTAGACTACAACCAAATTAATCTATATTGACTTTTTTTAGAATTCCATCATTATAGTCTATATCTTCTGTTGTTAAATATATAGTGATATAAATTATTCACTATGAAATGATTTTTTAGATGTCAAATTAAAGGTGAATGTTATATCTATTACTAAATCGTTAAATGCATACAACTACACCCATTTATTATTTGAACAAATGTCATTTGTGATGATTAGTTCAAATTTCGACAAAATAATAATACATAAACATTTTTATATGGACCATCACAAGTGATAGCAAATGCTATGACATTCGACACTATTTTTTCAATATAAAAAAATCATTTCACAACGTATAATATTCCTCATCATACGTAATTTTTTTACGTCATGACCCTTAAAATCTTGTCAAATTACATCATAACCCTTATAATCTATAAAATCATACCTTGGCTCATACAATTGTATTGTATTTAATACATATACCCTAGTACACGATTGTGGTGTAAGAGCTAGTAAGATCATAATGGTTGTGATGTAATTTAAAAAGGGTCGTGGAGTAGTTACAAAGATCACATGGGTTAAGGTGTAATTGGGCAAGATTTTAGGTGTCATATATGTTATGGTGTAATGTACAATATTTATTATAAATAAATACATTAATATATACTTGTTTTATGAATAAACTATTATATATAACTATAATTAACTTATTCTCAAAAGCGGTTATACTATTATTCGTATCTAGCATGTATCTTTTTTATATTCATATCCGTTTTAAGGATGCAATAGCTTGTATACTACTTAAAAAATATATGATTATGATATTTGACACCTTCTACTAATTTTATATAAAAATCATTTCTATCTACAGCTATATGTTTTTTTCCCGATTTAGATTAAAAAATTTCAAACAAAATGATTACAACATTTTTCTCAAAGAAGACACACGAAAGCTCTTCCAACTAATCTAAATGCCTCTATTGATCTTAATGAAGAAGGCCTTTTTACCAAAATTCCACGAGTAGAAGTTATTAATACTGCTGACACTATAATCACAAGAGATCCGAGATTGCACCGACACTATAATCACAAGAGATCCGAGAGATTGCACCAAATGGTTTGGGAAAATCCTTTTGAGCATAGCGAGAAAATAATTTGAATTTTCTTAATATGGGAGCTTATTAATATGTCATGACAAAGTATCCCTATAGCAATAGTGGACAATAATATCGCCAATTTCAAGCATCTTGGTTTAAGAAATACTTTAGATCAAAATATTCTCCTTCCAAAGATGCATTATTTTTCTTTTCTTGTTATCTTTTCTGTAGTAAATCCAATTTCAAGCATAGTAGGATGTGTTCGTTGTTGGCCAATTTCTTATTTGGAAGAAAATTATTGCATAATAGGGAAGAAGAGTGTTTGAGAAATTTAATGAACAAATTTCAATACATTGAACATGTATTTGAAAAATAAGATGACAGACAAATAAAAGAAAGTCAATTGAGAGTGACGACTATTAGTGACATTGTATGATGGTTGGTTTTTCAAGCATGTGCATTTAGGGACAGTGACGAAAGAGCATGGTCAAAAAATCGTGGAAATTGTGTTGAACTGATTAAATTTATTATTTCTTACAATGAAGAAGTAGATAAAGTTATCTCATAAAGAGCATAAATAAATGCTAAATGTAGTTTACCCACGTTCAAAATCAAGTCCTTAAAAGTATAGCAAAAAAAGAAGCGCAATGAAGATATTGGAGTGCATAATTTTTTTAAATCGTGAAGCATAATTTTTTAAAGTCGATTCAATTGTTCTAATTGAATGTATAAATAAAGGATCCATAGATGAATGTACATGAGTGTATTTCTATTCGTAGTTAAATCCTCGATTTTTATGTTATTAAAAAAAATAAATTGAAGGCAAATAGCTAGAAAGCAGTGACTTTAGTTTACTAAAGTTATCAACATATTGTTGCTGCTCAGGAGAAATTAAATTACGTTCCTCAAGTCTTTTGCAAAATAATCGATGAAGCTAGAGATGACTCAAAGAGAGAATAAATGACAATTGTTCTAAAATTTGTAGATAGACATGACCTTTACGTGAACACTTCTTTAATATAGTTCACATTCTTGATAGAAAGCCTCTACATTTAAACATAGACTATTTATAGTTTTTTTAACAAACATGCATAATGAATGGAATGGCTTGCATGCTTATTTATGAAAGATAATAAACATGATTGCTTGGCTCATCGTCTTCTTGATTCTTGTTACTGCTTCTAGAGAAGTGACTCCAATTCATAAATGCCTCAATAAGTTGACAAGCATTGTCAACACTATTAGTGTATCTTGTAACTTTTGATGAATTACAAAGTGCCCAAGCCGATGATATTTTGTATCTTCTTTCAATAAGTGAACTTCAATAAGGCACATGATACAATCAGGTTGGTGCTATATAACATGTTGGTGAAACTCGATGAAGTTCACATTATGGATCTATATGCAACTGTATGGAAATGTATAGTATGAGCCCGTGACATCATTTAGATTTATTATTTTCATGCATATACGGGAGAATATATTGGGACTTAATGAAGATTTATGTCAAGTTTTACAATAAGAAAATATAAATATGTTGAATGCTCTACAACTTGTTTCTTCTACAAAAAGAGCACCTTCAAGATAATGGTTGGAATATCTTATATGATAAAATTGTATCATTTTATCAGGATCAAAGTATTAATATGCCATGAGTTAATTCTTAAAATTCCTGAAGTTGAATGAGATCACATAGATCAGTACAAGAAATCACACTACTACATCATTATAGCGAGGACTTATTTACTACATCTATAGACTCTCAATAACCGGAAATCAATAATTGGTATAATAAAGATGCTACTAATCTTCTTTCTCTTAGTGTATTTTTGAATCCTATGGATGTATACAAGTTATTTAATGTCATTAACATATGCAAATTAACAAAGAAAATTTTATCATGAAGATTTTGCAGACTAATAAATGTCATTATTAAATAAGAAATTGATAAATTATAATTAGGTATTACTACACACCATGTTCTAAAATATATTCAAATATTGTGGAACTTTATCAGAAGTTAAAAGAAACATGAAATGTTGAGATTTGTATTTGATCAGTCGATTGATCCTCCTTGTGTTAACCTTGCCAATTTTATTACAATAACAAAAAATGGTACTTTCAGCATGAAGATCATAAAATCCATGCCTCATAATAAGATAGAAGATGATTTCCTAAGGAGTTTTCTTTTGACGTACATCGAAATAAAAGTTGCAATATATTCTCAATTGATTTATTTATTGATGAATATGATGATCTAAAGTTATGAGGTGTATGATTGAAGTAACTTCATATTTATGAAAATTTAATGCCTTTCTCTTCTATTTATATATTTAAACTATTTTATACTAATAATATATACTTTTTTCTTATTTGTAGGGATCATTCAAATCAATAAATTTTCTAATTCTTGAAACTGAAGCCCCGATTTCCATTTGTTTGCTTTTACAGAGAGACTGATGGGAGACGAGTAACAAGTTGCACCATCAATCCCTTTTGAATGGTAAATCCAATTCTTCGAAATACAATATCCATAGATATGAGAACCATAACATTGTTGTGCATAATTTTGTGAACCCTCTTAAGGAGTTCTATCGCTTCAGTTGCCAACCCAAAGGTGTCAAAATCGAAAAGGATGAAAACATGTTGATTGTCAATACAAGCCTTCTCATGTTTAGCAACTTTAGCCGATGCAACCTTCTATGCAGCACATCCCGCAATGAAATCACTTTTTATCGGACCAACCAATGGAGAAACTCCAGTCAAATCAACACATGCAAGACATCTGCTGGTCTGAATGTGGGTCTCCCCTCTTTTAGATCAGTCAAAAAATTCACAAATGCTTCTTTTTTTGAAAAACCCCAGCCTGCCTAAGCACATCATAAAGGATATCCTTGACAAGATCATGTCTATATTAAAATCTAAGAGTTCATGGCAGTGAACTGCATGTTCTCCAAAGGCATCCAGGCAATATTTGTGGCGTACTGGACATGGCTCATCAGTTGGGAATAGAGAAATCATAAGGCGATATCAGAGAATAGTACGATACTCAACGTATGACACATGCATTCTAAGGCAATCAATAGGAATAGATAGAAGGAAATCTTGATCATGGTCGTATTGCAAATATTGAAAAAATACCTTTTGTCTAGCACACTACAAGAAAAAGTGATTTTTGGCGAGCACAAATGTCCTCCCCGGTGCTCTCAAAGTGCTCTCCAAGTCATTTGGCGAGCACATGTGCTCGCCACACTTGTGCTCATTAAAACCCTAGTCGCTAGCTTATATTGACGAGGACATGTGCTCGCCATTACAAGTGGACGAGCACATGTGCTAGCCAAGTGCTCTCTAGGTCATGTATTAGCTAGCACTTAGCTAGGACTTGGCTAGCACATGTGCTCGCCAACTGTGGAGAAAATGAAAAAAAATATATAGATTTTTCGGGATTTCGAAGCCCCGTTGAATCCGTATCACCTATTATAAAGTCGTTTTAAAATTCTTATACTATATAAACATATTTTATGCCAAGTTGGAGACCCATACTTAATTTCATTGCTTTCTTCTCTTCTAGTGTTATCCTCATATCGCATACACATTCTTTCTCTCTCATTCATAATATTATATGCACAAGCATACACAGTAACATACACTATACAAACAATAACACACATAGGTATACTAACACAAACACTATACTAACACACAAGCGCTTCATATCTAGAACCAAAACACTATACTTGCACACTCTACACTCTCTAACAAATATACACACACTATATCTCTTGCATTCAATGCTAAAATATATACATACATATTAATACGCATACTAATACACACTAGTATTCACATAAGCACACACAAACACGTAAACACAAATGAACTTAAGCGAAACACACACACCCTATATTTCATCGTGTAACACATACGGCACAAACTAACATAATGTAACACACACACAGACACACTAGCATATACATACGAGCACTCTAACACACACATAAATACGCATGAACCTAGACAGTACACATATGAACATGTAAGTACTCAAAAAATCATCTTGCAAAAACATGAAAATAAATACATGAGGAAAGAGTATGAATCATAATACAAAAGTAAAAAATCATCGTATGCACTAACATCATCCATCTAGTGAAGTGCATCTCCTTATCATCTTCCTATTATATTTATATAGATCATGCCTTGTACCTAGTCGATTCAAAATAAAATTAAATTAATAGTTTGAAGCTTGAATATACATGTATCAAAGAAAGATGATAAAATTTAATCAAGCATACCTAATGATGTAGGAGTTGGCTTTCTGCATCCTCAAGATCATGTCCATACTCCTTCAAAAAACAATCATGTTCATACTCACAATCATGTTCAAATGTAAGGACCTGAAATCCTGCAATTCTGAAAAATTGGAAGTGAATACACGTTTCAAGAAATAAAAGAATAACACCTCTAGACATGCATGCTCAATCAATCATCTTGCAAAATCATGAATGTAAATATATGAAGATAAAGTGTGAATGATGATACAATAGAAATGCATGTACGTGAAATTTAGAAAGACCTGTACATGACTCTATACATACAAATAACCTGATCATCTTATCGTAAACAATTATTCATACTAGATCCCATCATATTTTATATGGATACTAACATGTTCCTAATCACTTAAATATAAACTTTAGTTCAAAGTTTGAAACTTGGATATACTTGGATAAAAGTAGGAGGACAATATTTAATTGAGCATACCTAATGATAGAGGAGTTGACTTCTGGAAAATGAGTCTACATTATGTGTTTAAGCTTGCATTCAATTATAAATGATAACCTTAGTAGAAATCTTAATAAACTAAAGATAGAGAGGTTTTTACTGGAAAATAAAGAGTTACCAATAATACCGTGAGCTTCCTCCTACTATATCCAAAATAGGAACAAATAAGATAATATATGGTCACCCTCACAATCACGTTCATCTGCAAAGTAATAAAAAATCTAAATATAAAACTCAGTTAACACGTATATCAATGGCAGACTTCTACATGTAGAAACTTTAGGTATTTCATTAATAACATCAAAATTAAAGATCATTTTATTGACACTTTACAAATAAATATTACAAAATAAAATAAATCTAACATATTAAGAAGTATGTCCTCACTCTCACAAGCTTGTGCTCCATGTATACTAAACTAATACACTCTCTAATACATACTAACACATACTCTAATATGCATGCACACTCCCGATACACAATATACTAACACACTCCCTAAGATACATGTACATGCATGCACACATAACACACATACATAACGGCTCACACAAATAATTTCCCCACCCCCTTCAACAAATAATGCACTCTACATTCTCTAACACACACATCACACACACACACACACACACTAGCATACTAACACACACATGTACACATGTACTAACACACGCGCGCGCACACACACACACACTTAAATACCACAAGCATATATACAATAAACCATTACTATATAATCCTAAAAATATAGAAAAATATGGGTATTTAGTCTATGTATAGATTATCTCATCACATATAACAATGGAAGTTCTCAATTTTTCATTAGCATGTCATACACATTGCGTACATGTTGATTTACATATAGAATAGCCTCACAAAATTTATTCTAAATATAATTTATGGTAATCTAATTGTATAACATCGAATATACAAAATAAATTTGAACAATATTGTTGTTTCTAATGGTAATGGTTTATGCATTTCATCATACACCTTCCATACATGTTGATTTGCATATAGAATTAGCTAATAAAATCAATTCTAACATCTAATATACATCAATATAATTGTATGATATACAATAAACAAGTTAACAAATACTAAAAAACACGATATGATGTTCTAGTTTAAAAATTAGAAATCCTAAAGCATTGAATATATCCATACTATACAACCAAAATAAAAATAAGCAAGAGAGGAGTGCTCAAAATACCTTATGAAAGAAAAGTAGTGTATAGTGGAGGTAAATGATGGTCGATGGAGGCGAGAGATGCCGCTCAAAGATCACCGGAGGAAGGTTTTTGAGGTTTGATTTCATTTAGAATGAAGGGCAGAGAGTTCACTAGCGTTCTGTATAGAAGACGAGGGCGAGCACATGTGCTCGCCAATATGCTCTCTAAGTGCTCTCCTCTAAATTTTCACGTGCCATTTAAAATTGCACATTGAAATTTAATTGGGCGAGGCACGTGGGCGAGCACATGTGCTCGCCAATGTGCTCTCCAAGTGCCCCCCCTCTAAATTTTCATGTGCCATTTAAAATCACACATTGAAATTTAAATGGGCAAGGCAGGTGGGAGAGGACATGTGCTCGCAAGGTTCTCGCCCAAAGGTGGCGAGCACATGTGCTTACACCGTCCTAGCCCTTTGTGCTCGCCAAATCATATTTTTCTTGTAGTGACAATCATGTTAAACTCAACTTCAATTTCTCTAACAATTTTGATAAAAAGGGAACTCACCAAAGCATTACGAGCTTCAGGGTGACGTTGTCTTTGTTAGCAAAACATGTAAGATCTAGAGATGGAAGTGTGACACGTAGGCCCTCCAAGGCATCTAGAAAATCAGAATACATATCATGTATACCACTATCTCGTAAAATATGATCTTGGACTACCTAAGTTTGAGCTCTATAGGCCACGAAGGTGTATGAAGAAGCCTCAATAGCAGAGTGGAGACCTAAACCATCGAGCATGATGGGTAAGTATGCCACTCGTCATTGAAGGTCGCCAAAGAAAGGGCCTCCACAAACCACAATATCCTCAATAGCTCTACGTAGCCCTTTGTCAAAACATATAGCGGCTTGCTCCATGTATATGTGTTGACATGTCCTTAAGTAAAACATGAGCTTGGCTGAACCCATACAAGATCACAATAAAAGAAGCTCACTTTGTATATCATCCAACCGAGGAAGTAATTGCATTAAGCCAACAGCTTTGGTGATCCTCCTCATAGCCATATCTTCAACAATCCTTCATCCCTACTTACTACACCTCCAAGTAATCTCATGCCTAGCATAACCCTCCCAATATCCACATGAAACAACCCTTTGCGGACCTTCTTCCATCACATGAAGGCCAGAAAAGCTCAATTTTTTTTATATTCAGAATAAGCCCCATCTCTGGACCTCCGCTGTATAATGTTAGGCACCTTGGACACCTCCAATGCGTCCTCGATGATAGTCTCATCATCAAGATATCAAGCGTGGAGAAAGAGTTTACAATTGTCTCTAATTTTATGAATACGTGGGTGCAATGCAAGAGAAAATAGAAGTGAGCCTAGGGGATCACCTTGCTGCAATCTGGTTGTTGACCATATATGATTGTCTCCAATATATAATATGGTAGCTGGAGCATAAAGAAACTCCACCCATGAAGAAATAGATGGACATTGCCTCCTAACTTCACGAAGCATTGAATATCTATCTATCATGTTGAAAGCATTAGAGAAATCTACTGTGAGCATATAGAGAGACACGTTGTCATGAAGCTTGCTCAAAAGTCGGTTGGTGCTGTATAAAATAGCTTCCGCCCCTCCAAATACACCAACCCCAAATTGAAAATCATTGAGATATTTAGACATCTCTTTGCACACCCCTATCGTAGCAATCTTTGATACTAGACGTCTCCAGATAGTGCCCACTACAATAGGACGTATGCTGTTGTCAGGTTTGAATAGTGGAGTAAGAGGTGCAGAAGCTACAAACTCATCCAAACTCAAGGGGCATCTCCCACCTAGCCATAAATTAACCACCTGGTGATCTCATGTAGGAGATCGGTGGCCACTACAAACCCCTCCCCACAATGAGCATCTAAAAGGAGTGGATTTCTCAAGCCATCTCTACCACATGATGTCCCTTTAGGAAAAGATTTTATGGATTGTAGAATAACATATGCATCGGTTATAAGAGGAGTCTATGAAATCAAGATATCTGGTAAGGAAGGAGGTAGATTATATAGATGTTTAGCCTCTAAGGCTTTCATAGTATATTCATTAAAAGTGCCACTCCTGAAGAGCACAGAACCCTTAAGGCTGCTGAAAAGTGTCCATCTGACACTTTGGGATGGCACTGCCTAATTTTGGAGTTTTTATTCTCCTCCAAGGAGTTGTTCAGACTAAGCCACGAAGCCCTTGGTAAATCATGTTTCAAAATATCACCCACCAACTTGTTGAAACCGTATGTACTGCCCCAAGTAGTAAGTGAGCTAAGAATAAGTCTTTGTTGCAAAGACTTTTTATTGCTAGATCTTCCGTCCCACCTATTCATAGGCCTGAATGCCTGTAGTGTGCAACGAGGAAGAAGTAAAAATATCATCTAAGCAGATATGGATCCCGACCCCATGATAACTTGGTACAAAGTCTTCAGAGCTTGAGAGAAAGCAAGACGACAATTGGGAGTAATACTCTTAACTGTGACGATATGAGCTTTGAAAATACGATCTAGCAACGTAGCATCAACAACTAACCTATCTGTGATATCAGGTACAACATGTAGGAGCGGTTTCAATATGACGATAATGTGCCCCTAAGCCACCCTAATGTCAACTGCAACCCGAACAAGACCGTCGTCATGATGTCAATCACCGATCACAGCTTGAATCTTCATGCACCTCCTACACATCCATTGATCAAGGGCCTTCAAGGTTCCTTCTAAAGAAAGATATAGATCAAGATCATTCTTGATGGTGTCTTGTAACACAATAGAATGATCATCATCAGAAAGATGCATCCTTTTCATATCAGAGATTAAGCACGTAAAACCTTTACTTTCTTCCCTACCATCCGGACAACAGTGAAAATTCCAAAAAGGACACATCAAGCTACCTGTAAGACGTGAGACACCTAATGCCTCTGTATTATAAGCTTGCGAGAGCTCACTATGTGATTGGAGCGCGAGGGCACATGATATAGGAGGAACTTCTCCTTCAATGTCGGACATGGTGGATGTCATCTCAATGGGAGAAGGGGGCATCAACAAGGAGACATCGATGCTCGTCAGGAAGTGTGGTGGTGGAGAAGTTGTTACTGCTATTAGGGCAGAAACAACCGATTGCAAATGCAACAGAATTGGGGTCGGCGAGGGGGACACGGTGTGGGAAGGTGGGGCGCAGTAAGGGTGTGGATGGTAGATCGCAATCGAGGATTTGGAAGGCATGGTAGGTCAACCCCCGGATGTCAGGTGGGAGGGGACATGAGGGGAGGGATGCAGGAGGGAGGGTGCGGGAGGGAAGGGTTGCTAGAGGGAGAGATGGGCTGCAGGGAGGGAGGGAGGGGTTGCGGCAGGAGAGGCATCGGGAGGGTGGTGCAGTAGGAGGGGCGTCGGGTGGGAGGGGGTGTCGGGCGACAGGAAGGGCGTTAGCAGGGAGAGAGGGGTTGTGACAAGAGGGGCGTCGGGTGGCAGGAGGAGTGTCAGGTGGGAAGGGGCGTCGGGGGGGGGGGGGGGGGTCGGGCGACAGGAAGGGTGTCGGGTGGTTCAGTTTGTGTGCCTGGCTCTTCTATCTTAGTTTTGTGAAATGGTCTCTTGGAAGTGGTCAAATAGAAGATATGCATGATCAAGTATACATTTTGTTCATTGTATCTTAGTTATAATTTTTATATATTTCTTTTCATTATTTTATGCATTTCTAATGTATTTTTTGATATATTTCAAAAATCGTAAAAGGAATTTTTATTAATATTTTAATTAAAATTTTGTTTAATTTTGATACCAAACTAAGCAATCCTCCCTCCCCCCTCCACACACAATAAAAGCATGTCTTCATTCCTGCATCGGAAATAGGTCTAATGAGGACTTCTCCCTCGTGGAATCCTTAAGACAAGTTTTACTAGAAACATGTAACTGAGTCTAGCACTATCACGCTCCACTCCTAAACCAAAAACCCAACTCCTTTGAGTAAAACAAAACTAGAAGCTGGAACTCTACTATAGGAAGAGAATATGAGGGATGGTGTTACTCCTTAGACTGACTACATGAAGAGGAGATAACAATGTACCCTTATCTATACCATGAGACTACCAAATTCTCATAGTTAAAGTTGAGCCTATCATAATGGAAATATCCTCGTTTCATTTTCTAATTTGCGAGAGGTTTGGATTTAGAAGTAATACTTATGTATTTGAATACCCCAAAGTTGTAATGGATAAATATATCATAAAGTTACCTACGTGATTTTAGATGGCTGTTTTTCTTTCCCCCTTCTCTCTTTTCTTGTGTATATTACTGTTCACTTTAACTTATTTAACGTCATTAATCTTCTCATGTAAATAAAGATTAATACATTACATCATAAAATCTTACATGTGTGTGTATATATATATAGGATATCTTTCAAATGAGACATGGTCCTTTCATCCATAAGGAAGACCATCAATCTCAACCATTCATAATTAATCATATGGTAGGTATTAATGGCGTATTAATTTTATTTATAAATTAAGTAAAAATCTATTTTGTTCTTTGTACATTATCTAAATATAGTATGTGATTAACGTCACATTAATTGAGGGCTAGGATTGATCCCTCCAAAATAGGGACTATTCGTTGAAATTAAAGGGGGGTGCCGCCCCTTCCTCTCCAAGCCAAAGAGGAGACGGAGGTGACGACGTGCGGATGGGTGAGCAGCGGATGCTCAGGCGGCCGGTGGTCGTCGAGCGGGTGAAGGTGCTCCTTCGCGCAGGGATCAACGATCGTCGAGGTTGGCGGAGGGGAATATCTGATGACCCACGCAAGAAGATCAGGAGCGCGACTGGCTTCTATGGTGGAAAAACGGTGGTCGAGGTGAAGCTTCTTCGATGACGCAGCTCGCGCAAGGGCTGGATGGCTTGCACACGGTGCGATGGCGAGGAGGCGAAGGCGCCACCGGTGCTTCACGTGGGGGCGCGTGCACCGGGGGGTCAGTTGCTCGCGGGCAGTCGAGGAGGCGCGGTCGGTGGATCTGGAGGAGCTCAAGCAGGCGTCGGACGTGGGCGGTGGCGGCGAGGGGCTCCAATTATATAATGCACATATGTCAAGTGTATTATACATTTTTGATATTTACTGGATGAAGAACAATGCAGTTTGTTACAATATTGATTTGTACTATACAATATTAGTCTGTATTATACAATTTTGATATGGATTATACAAATTTACTATGTATTTTTACAAATCAAATGGTTGCAAATGAAAATTATATTTTTTTATAGATCTTGTATATATTGATGTGCATTACACATTTTTTATGTGC